>JARFOD010086151.1:0-18615 GCA_031763545.1 Mopalia muscosa | reverse complement strand
GGCGACCACCATGTGAGGGGTGGTCAAACCTGGCGACCACGACATAGTTGGTCGCCTTTAACAGAGCGACCACCAATAACTTGGTCAAACACAGAGTCACCTTCACCCGACCACTACTATGGTGGTTGCATAATGGTGGTCAAACCTGGCGACCACAATATAGTTCGTCGCTTTTAACAGAGCGACCACCAATAACGTGGTCAAACACAATCACCTTCAATCACCACTATGGTGATCGCATGATGATGGTCAAAACTGGCGATCACCATGTGTAGGGTTGTCAAACCTGGCCCAACTGCAATGGATATATGTCATGCATGAGAGAGCAGTACAAGATTTAACAACGAAAAATGCCTTATAATATTCAAATAAGCTAACAAATACACAGACCAATGAACGAAAAGAGGAATGAACAAACAAACGTAAGAGCAAACGGACTCTGCATAAGTCAAGAGGATTTTGTTCGCGCAGTAATTATTCCAGACGATAAGAGATAAATTATCACGTAATATAACCACGCCTGAAGATGAAGTATCCATGTAATCTTAACAAATCTATATACATATTCATCGTTAACTGACCCAATCAGCGAATAAGTTATATTTCATGATCAAGTGATACTCTTAATTGATCATTTTGTTTGCTTTGAAGTAAATGCCTCCTATTACGCAACCAATTATTGTCGTCCATCAAATATTTTAAGTTTCAATCACAGTAAATGTTATCTGTAATTCTGGAAAATGAAGCCTACAAACTGTGGTCTTATTAAACTTAGTATCGCTGGGGAAGCCATCACGACTTAGCAACTGGCGATTAGAATAGATGTGTATCCATGGAAACAGCAATATAAACATAAACAGTGATTATTTCGAGAACCAGTTCATTGGTTAATCTTCTCGATGTTGTCATTTGCAGACCAATTCGCCATAATATAGCGACATATCAAAGCGTACCATTTTGTAACAATATACAGATTACTGGTGTAAGTTTTGTCAATCCGCCATGTTTCCCTTAAGAGACGAGCTGTGAGTGTATCTGCTATAAAGGATTGTAAAGCAGCATTCCTTCTGTAAAGACTCCAGGTTTACACCGTGTAAACCATCAGTCCTGCTTGTACGCTGAAAAACCGGGAAAATTTATGAATGCAATAAACACAATAGACACACTACAAGTAATTCTAATATGACAGATATACAATTGAAAACCATCCGCAAACCAACCTGCCAACCAACCAACCAGACAACCACCCAGCCAATCAAACAACCAACTAACCATCCAACCAACCAGTCAGTCAGTCAACTATTCGAGAATCAATCAATCAATCAATCAATAGATCGATCGATCGATCGATCAATCAATCAACCAATCAACTTATCAATAAATCATTCAACAAATTACCAAGTCAATAGTTCAATAAATCATGATTTCAGATTAAGTTTATGACAACACCCTGTGGAAGCCGGTCAGTGATTGTTATGTTAATCGAACCGCTGTGCCGCTTGGCAAGCTTTTTACTGACGAAATGTTGGACAAACTGAGCCACAAACATTGTACAACATAATATGACAAATAACAAATGTATACACAAATCTCAATAAATATCCTTTGATGTTACTCCATAATTTCTGCGTTATGGATATTTTTATACACCTTCTTTGATATGTTCGATGCTGCTGGGGAGTAATTTAGTAACACCGACAAAAATCCTACGTAAGCTAGACCAGGGCAGACATCAATAGATACACCCACATAGTTCATTTGGTGTGTAAATTGCAGTGACGTGTTTTGATCTACTCACTATTAAATCCTTAGTATTCCAGAAATATTAATAAATTAGCACACGGACCACAAAACATATAACATAAGATTACACAATATTTTACGTATAACATTACCTGGTTCATCGGGGGACGTCAACAGCAATTAAATTCCGCCCAATTCCTAACAAGTACTCATCCTGAATATTTGGCGGAGAGACAATGACATATCATCACCTCTAGCCAAGGGTTACTATTCCGAGCTACTATGAATTTGAACCCTTGGCGGATAAGTCTTGTATAATGAAACTCGGCTTCCAAGTACTCTGTAAACTTGCAGTTTATAATCAAGTCGGCACTTGTTAAGCATGCATACAGACCACGAATTATAGTTTATTTGAATTTGGTCTATCGTTCTCCTGATGGGTATTTAAAATTGCATTGCCAGTAATAGTTAGACAATTATGAAAAACAAGGCAAACTCACTGAGAAATCACCACAAATGATCGACAATCAATTCTAAAGATATTTGAATGACATAATTGATATCTGTGGCAGTGTCCAGTGAAACAAGAATGTCTTATAATTTGTGGCTTTCGTGGCTCTATAATAAACAGGCTGTTAAGATCTTGTCTGGGAATAAGCTGGCGTCTTGGTGCAGGCCTTCTTCCAGAGATTGATGTCCCCTTCCCACCAACACATTAATCAAAATTCGGTGAAGATTTAATGTGATGTTTACTTCCTGTCTAGGGACTCGAGATTCAGAAATTCATTATTATTTTCCAGAGATTTATCAATTTAGCTCTGTTGACAGATAAGATTAGCATTATTTATTAACTCGACTGTACGGGCAGGAAATCAGTGGCTGACATGAGGGATATATAAAGGGTCTTTAAACACAGATTATTTAGATTATACATGCGAATGAATTCCGTCTGAATTCAATTTAGATGTGTGAAGCTGGGGGTTAAGCAGGGCATTATTAAACTGACTGTTCGGAACTAAATTTGGCAGTGTGAATGGTGTGAACTGAAACAGATTCTGTATGATGTTCATACCAGTGGGTTGACCATTCAAAAGCTTCCAAAGAGACGATCACAAACAAACTAAATAGTTAATTTATTTGAAATGCAAACCTGCATATGATATTTAATATATGCCCTTATTCTAGTGCTAACTTCTTCGAAACGACCCCGTGAGGGAGGCAGTGGGCCATACTCCCTCGGCTTCTTCAGTCGGTCGTATATGAGGCGAGAATAGAGGCTGCTTTCTGTTTCCGTGGTGTTCGGTAAAGGGTAACGGGAAGCAGATTTGCTTGTGATGTCCTGTATAGTGTCCGTCGTCATATAAGTGAAATAAGCTTAAGTACGAAGTTAAACATCAATCAAACAAACAAACAAACAATCTTCGAAACGAATGATTTGCACGTTACAATATCAACAGGACAGTCTTTATCGTCTTTATAGCTAACGTAAATGGATATAAATCAAAACAGTTTTCCTTGCAGATATTGCCACATTTAATCTGTCAAGTATATTATTTTTAAAAACATTTCTCTATAAAAAAAATTGCTAAGCAAAATATTAGCTTTGCCATCGGATAGTCGACCAACTGAAATTCTGGCGAAATCTTAATTAGCTGTACAATATACTGCAGATTGTTACAAGAAACTGAGATGAAAAACCCAACCGCACAACATAATAACAATTACACTGCTGTACTTATATAAATGATTTACAACTTGTGACAGCGTTTGATACGAAACTACTCAATCAGCACGAAGAAATCACAATATTTAAGATGGCAATAGCATATTAATGCATGCGGCATGAACAGGGTATTGTTCCACAAAGCAATCATAGCCTTAGTTGATCTTCATTACCATTACAACACAATGCCTTCAGCACTGGTCGCCATGGCGATTAAGATGAACATAGAATACGACTGTGGAACGGGCCCCTGGACTTGTGCTGAATACTACCGTAAATCACCATTTTCTTGATTCTTGATTAAAAAAACTGCTGAGCACTGTTGAAAATTCTGTGAATATTTGGTTTGATCAGTATTTACTTAAATTTCTCCTTCATACAAAAACGTTCCCGGAACAGACTTACGTAGCCTTTAGAGTATCGGGAATCATCAAATATTGGCGTGCGTTATTCGACATTTTTCATGATTTGTGTATAATACCTCTAAAGGTAACTTTACTGGCTTGGGAAACATCTTAGTATGAATCTTTCTTACATCCCATCCATGTATATTCCTCAAAGATCCACCGAGTGCAAGAATACCTCCGAGACCTATATAACGAGGAATCCAGCACCTAAGAATGGCAATATTTTTGGGGGAACTTCATGTAATTTTATGCTATTTTTTGTTTGGTTAACATTCCTAGGTGTCAGTAAAATGAAACGAGAAGACAATTAGCCAAGGTAAAAGAGAAAACTGCCTTGTAAAGTCACATATATCAACAGGAAATTCGTTTTGGCGCGTTAGAGGTATTAAATATTTATACCAGAACGAGTTCTTATGCATTTCCCACTAAAGTTTTGTCTATTTTGTTGTTTATAATTTTATTCTAACAACAGTCCTTACATTTTCGTAAGTCAGGTATTTTGATAGTATGACAGTGACAGCTCGTTCGGTGATATATAAGATCAACCTTTTCGTTTCATATGCCTATATGGTAAGCATTCTCATTTTAGAAATATTTTAATTGCTGGATTTCCTTTCTAGTTGTACGAAGATTATGGGCTATCTATTCACTTTTTGTTTTTGTTATATTCCTCCGTTACGGTAAAATCAAAAGCAGATTTATTATCTATAACTCCCACTGTATCCGCTGAATTCGGAATCGGCCCACTAAAAATATACAGTGTTCAACTACATTTCTTTTGCGAACGTCAAATGTTGAATATATCAGACATCACTGCAAAATAAATAAATATTACATTGATCGAAAGTGGAGAGTCCCAGCCTCCACCTTGTAAAAAGTTAAAGGTCCGCCCATCACAGTCGCTTTATCACTGTTTAACTAGTTGTCCATTGCTCATATTGAATTCATAATAACTCAGCGGTGGAATCAATTCTGGGGAGAACCTTCATATACAATCAATGACATTAAATGATAACATTCCATTAGTGTGCTGATTTCCGTGGTTAAAGACAAATGATGTGAAATGTGTGTAACCCAGCTCAAAGCTAACGAAACACTTTGTGACATCCTTTTGTGGTTTAACAACAAACCTAAAGAAAGATCTGTTTCGTGTAGACCATGTTTATTACCGTGCCCCCTTTTTTAACCAAACGCTGGGAGAAACTGAACTCGAAATTGAAAAACAAGATTTTGACAAAAAACGAGAGAACCCCGAGTAAGAAGGTTAGCACGGTCCCCGGGTCTATTGTGAATTCCTTAACGAAAGCTTCCTCAGGCACAATTTTAGACAAAGCCATCCAGTGCCTTGGGTTATATCAAGAGAATGCACAATGACCAGATAACTAGACCACGTTTACCCACAGTGTATCAATACGTTGAGAACATAATAAGTTTTGTTTTAGCTGACGAGCGCAGAAATTTGCGAGACGAAGCCCAAGGCTAGAAATTCCTTGAAAGAAAAACGTAGCCATCAAACTGGGTAAATAGTGCAAGACAAGGTAGACGACACGTTCAAATGGAATAACAATAAAGTACAGGAATATGTTGTGGAAACCAGTCAATTTGTTACTTTTCTACTATTGGAAGTGTACTCACGTTCTAAACGATTGACTCAATACGGCCAAACTTTTCGGGATTATAGAAAATGTAATGACGTCCTAAACGATTGACTCAATATGACTAAACTTGTCGGGATAAAGGGAAGTGTAATCACGCTCTAAACGATTGATTCAATATGACAAAACTTTTCGGGATAATATAGAAAGTGTAATCACGTTCTAAACGATTGATTCAATATAACCAAACTTTTCGGGATAACATAAAGTGTAATCACGCTCTAAACGATTGATTCAATATGACAAAACTTTTCGGGATAATATAACGTGTAATAACGCTCTAAACGATTGATTCAATATGACAAAACTTTTCGGGATAATAGAAAATGTAATCACGTTATAAACGATTGATTCAATATGACCAAGTTTTTCGGATAATAGGCTGTCACAGTGATAGTAATGATTGGCAATTGGTTTGCGTTAACGACTGCATCTGTATTGTCATAGCGATGCAGTAAAATGCCCGTAAAAAATGAGTCCGTGAGAACCGTCGGGCTGTCTGGATCACGTTTCTAGGAGCTAACCTCTCATTGGTTATAACAGACATAGGACAAAAACCATTTTGACATGAGCTAGTTTTGTCAGGTCTTTATATGACGATTAGTTTCATCAGACTGAGGAACTCTTTAATACAATATATAGTTCTATCGGCTTTGAGTGGACAATTTCAACAAGAATATGATACTGTATTTTTAAGACACTATAAATAAAACATTGACTGTTGATCTTGGTTGCATATAGATTTAAATATACCCACTAGACATGGTATTCACTAGAAAGGCGCTTTTCGGTTGGCATATTTTCAAAAAATTGCGAAATTGTGTTACAGATCGCTCCAAACTGATTAAAGCCTTTAAAGTAATTAATCTTTCTGTAATATCTGGTGTAAAACCATATGGAAATGTCGCTAATTTCTGCGACAATGGCAACAATTACAGGCTTTAGTTAAGGCAGGCTTCTTTTATTCATAATATTCAGCAAGTTGAATCGATATTGGTATCGAACTATAAAACCCGATATTTATGTGAACAAAGTGATGGATTAATTCCTTATATTTATATTACTTTTCTAAATTTTCTGTAAATCGCACGATTACATGTATAATGGGATAAATGGATCTGTTACGTTGCTTAATATGATTTACCGACCAATATTGAAATAAAAACAATGTAACGTTTCTTTTTTACCAAATCTAAATGCAAAAGAAATTCCGAAAAGAATTTAAATAAAGTCCATATAAAATTTGTTTACATATTTAGACTTTAGTTTGGTAATAGTTGCTTAAATTAATTACTGGCCGAAAAGGTCTGTTTTGAAACATATTTGGTCGCTGGCAATACCTGAGCAAATTAAACTAGCCAGGCAGCTCTCTCGGATTTCAATCCGACTTAATACTGGCCTTGATATGGGCCCTGTGCTCTTTCCATAGGCCAATCTAACACATTGTATAGGACTAATTCCTCCGCCTATCTAAACCCATGGTGAAAGTTGAAAATCGATAGGCCGCTATGGCCGCCCTCAAAACAACTATTTCTGATTTTTCTCTGATTTTCTCTAGATACACTGAAACCATTGATTAGTTTTTTACCTACTTACAATATTTCTTTTTTGACGGTTGTCAATCTTATTATTGCAAAGGGAGATAACTTATATGTGCCAACTCCGGCGAGAAACTCAAATAAAACTTTATTTAAACGCCAGAGAAGAAAGAAGGAATTTGATTATTGTGATTTTTCTATCAAAAAAAAACAATCAGAGAAAAATCGGATACATGTTTTCAGAGGCTGGCCATAGCGGCGGATCAATTTCAACTTTCACCATGGGTTGAGATAGGCAGGATGTAGAGCTAAGACGGAGGATTTAGCCCTATTCATTGTGCTAAGGCCAATCAACCGTTCCGGTGTCTTTTTTTTCCAGTTAACTCTGTTAACATTTTGTGTAAAATTTGCAGCCATAAAAAGAATTAATCTTAACACGATTAAAAGGTAACATTGTGTCTTTAAATTAGACTGAGGTGAGCCAGTGGGAAACCTCGATACTTGTGTACTTAGTGTACTTACAAGGTTTCCTGATAACTTAACCTGGAAATCCAAAAGGAAACGAAATGTAAGCTATAGCGTCCAGCGTTTTTACTCACTAACTATTACCGTCTATATTTAATACTTAGCTACAACGAGTCAAAATGCCCAGAAGGCAAATTTAGACAAAAGTAATCCGTTGATGAACCTTCGTCCGATTCCTAACCAAGAAACAACCCAGTGATCATGTTAAAGACAACCCAGTGATCACGTTAAAGACAACCCAGTGATCATGTTAAAGACACCATCCCCGAGAGCGTCAGGGCTGCAAACAATGGCTTGTGGTAATTTTCTATTGAAAGCAGACGTTCATGTTTTGGAAATCCCCAGTTCCATCACAGCCTCGTTTTCGGTTTTCCCATAAAACTATGTCCTTCTTTCGATGACATCACTGTGAAACTAACAAGTGAACGGCAAAACAATTTGTATGTCGGTGAAAGAGGGTACGATAGCGAGTCAGACACTTCTGTTTAGATATTCAAACAGAAAAGTGAAAGTAGCGAGCGCTACCAAAACGCCCAAAAGACTTGCTAGAAAACGCTTGCTATTTAAAATCGTATTAAACACCCAAATACCAATTGGGTTATGCGAATAGCGTACATTTGACCTCGATTGTCAGTTATGGGTTATGTAAAAAAAAAAATTCATCTGTTATTAAAAACAATGTTGTATTTAACTTTATTTAGTCTGTAGTCATAATATCATGGTAGAAACCTTACTAGTTAACAACTCATTGGTATGCCTATTTGAGAGCTATAGTTACTCTACAATTAACAAAACATACAGATTGTATTGCCTCCAAACGTTGTTTACAGGTATCTGTTGCCATAGCATTTGGAAATCTTTCTGTTCTTTTGGAAAGCATCTATTCTGGTGTACGGGGTTTATTTACTGCTACATGTAAGTTCAGTTTCTTCAACGGCATTTACTAAATAAAAATACCACCGTTTAGGAGAGCTTCCAGTTTGTTTAACAAGCAAGTAATATCTGGTACTAAAGCACTGACTGTCTTTTTTTTTCAAAACGATAGGAAACTAAAAATACCAGAATACTTTATCAGAAATAGACAATCACACCGGTTAAATAGTTTATTCGTAAATAAAAACTTAGGAAACTTATGAAAATTGGCGCAGTTCGTCAATAATGTCATGGTAAGCTGTAAGCGCTAACTATATACATGTATGGTGTTTGTTAGTTTATTACCATGTGTGCTAGATATTAATCTTCACACCTTTTGCTCCTACTGATATGTATATGTCTTTCGTCATGTCTTCTGTCTCAATGCCCTGTACAGGGCCTGAGATTAATAAAGGATTGAATTCAATTGATACTTTTACGCAGTGAGCGAATCACAGCATCTATATATGTTAGTAAGGATATCGTGATTTTCTATTAACTGATTACAGAGGCATGAATTCGTCATATCCGATACAATAAGCTGTCTCGAGTAACCTTTTACGTATAGGGAAGAAATACTTTTTTTGAACAGAAATACTTCAGTTGTCACGCTAGAAAGAACATCATGTTCGATGCTCAACGCACGAACTGCTCTTTGCCGCAGAAATTTGTTACCAAAGTGAAAATAAATAAGTTAATGGAATAATTGAGAGAAAACAGCAGAACAGAAAACTGCAGCCTACAACATTACCACCAACTTGTTATCGGCTAATGAGAACGACACCGTTTGGCAAGAGACGAAAAACTTTGTTCATCCCATTTCTCCTGAAAGCTGTCTAAGTAAAAATGTTTGTATTTAATGACATACATGGCGATATATACACAAGACCAAATATCCGTATCAACCCAAATGTGGAATCCAGTGGAAACAATAACATGTCTATTCTGTAATTCCGATCACCTTATCACTCAGGCAAAAGGCCACACGGAGACAGGTGGAAATCAAGGTTAAGGAGATAGGTCAGCGTCTTTACATGTATATAATGTTATTATGTCTAGAAAATACGTCCAATCCAATTACATAAAGGCAACCCAATAACGATTAATCGACATAGATTTCATCACACCGGAAGTCAACAGAATACAAGTGGCTAGTAATCCATGGAGAAATTACTGAACTGAAATATTACACATATAATCAGTGTCCCATGAGGTCTTTCTATCTGGAACCAGGACTAATATGTTTGAAACGGTGCCTGTCATATCGATCAAATTTATATATTTAAGTAGGCCTGATACATTTTTTCATATTCCTGTAAGATCCATTTCTCGTGAATTAAATAGTCATGGGATTAGATTTGTTTAAACCCTGTTATTATTGTGATAATGACCACTGTGCATTATTTATGTTCTTGGCAAATATTTTTTAGAAACTTTTTTATGAAACAATATTCATGGACGAATTTTTAACTTTGCAATAGTAAAACTGAAAAACTAAATATGGTCATTTAAAATAACCCACAGGATACGTGTAGCGTGAAAATTAATTCGTTTCGCGCTATGTTCTTATGTTCTCAAGAAGTGATCAACACACTAATTAGTCCTTTTATCATCCAGAGAGAAACTAATCAGTTATAGCTGTTAATTAGGTGATAATTGGTGTGGACATTTGGTTAACACTTGAATGTCGACATGTCTATTGATCTTTCTAAGAAATCCCGTAGTAGACAATTCCAACTAGTGAAACCCTTAACTGCACTATGACAAAGCTTGCCTGGCATCATTGCCGTCTTAATAATCCTTTATAAAGATCTGAGGGCTTCTCGGTGAACTCTCAAAAAAGTAAAACGAAATAATGCATCTAATTATATTGTAGATGTGAACATCTTTACCACACCCACTATCGGAGGCCCAGTGGAAAAAATATATCGATTTTCTCTCTTGCCAGTTTTGTGGACACATACATACCTGCAGAGGAGACCACAGTTTACTCAAAATAACTTAAAGGGAATTAAACGACATATGAGACTGCCGACAAAAAATGACAGTGGAAAACCCCGATCGCACGCGACATGTATGGAATTTGGTAGCTATTTCACAGAGCAGTCTAGCGTCTTTTCTGTCATAATTTGTGATAAAATGGAAATTCTCATATTACACAATCCACTAGAGTGCTTCTTTTGGTGCGGTTTAGCTTGATAACAACAATCATATTACAGAACTGTTTTTTCACTTTCAGATTTCGCCAGATCATACACACACACAAGCAGCACAATTATTGTCTTTGATATTAACATTTCGCTAAATGTAAAAAGGAAATTGGAATAAACATTCGTATTGCAAACTATATACTTGTCCAGTTGTTGCAAATCTGCTTCTACTTCCAATGGATGCCGGTTAAATGGTTGTGTCTAGTAATAATTATTTAGTGTTAAGTAGTGTTTTATTTGTGTTTATATACCGGACTTCATATGTAATTTTAATAAATCTATGAGATAAAAATTGTTTGTTTGATTGGGGTTAAACTCTGTATTCAAGGGTATTCGATTTATATGATGACGGATTGACCAATTCTCGCCTTTCCTTGTTGAAAAATGGTGTAAAATTTCTCTAAACCCCGCCCTCTGTTGCATGGTCCAAATCGTGTGACCCACTCTTGTATATGATGGTTAGCTGGCGGATTACAACCCGAAGACGGCACGTGGCAATATGATTAGTAACCAGACAGGCTGAACGCTAATCCTAAGTCGCGGGACGAGGTTGTTGGTTGTTGGAAGTGTCGTCCTTGTTCGAAGGCAAGGTGGTAATATCGCCTGGTGTTATATGTGTTATTATGTAAAAATGAAATTGCGGTTTCTTTGCTACAAGCGAAGCAACGACGACAGTCCTAAGTCTATGACAACTTGATATCATTATTATTTAATTTGTAACTAGTTGTCCATAGAACACACATTAAAATTTTTCTTTTTAAAGGACACTCAGAATCTCTAAATTAACAAAGTGTTACTTTTGGTCGAAAATCGTTGATATTTTCCTTCAGATGACTGCAGTGGAGTTAAATTCAATACAACATAAATCTAAGTAAAACAAAAGTCCGTTCTATCCGATATTTTCTGAAAGACAACACCAAGTCCTCAGTGAAATTACATTACAGGCAAAGTTGTTCCTGAGAACTTTCTTCGATTAAGGTTCCAATGCTTTTGACTCTTCAGTGGCCAATTTCGTGTAGTCTACATGTATCTGTATCGGAGTTGCATACATTCCATAACTGTACATTCGGTAACGGTAATAACGTCAAGGAATGCTAGGATGTTTCAAGACAAAGTAATCGTAATGAACAAAATCTATTTTTGAGAAATGTTTACACTACAAATGAATACGGCGGATTGATAAAAAAGACAGAAAGCATGTTTTTAATCTGAGCTTACTTTGGCTTTAAATGTTCAGTAAACCTTGGTATCAGAATGATATTGGAAGTATGGTTATCTGACAAGACGTCCGCAATTCCTTTCTTTTTTTCCAATAAATATAAGCCATTTATTTCAACAAATTGTTTAACACACTTTGACTGACTTCAACGAAAAGACACAATAACGCTATAAAAGCAAATGGCGGACATTTAGCGAAAACAACAAGAGCCTTTGGCGAAAACTTAAAATATTTCTTTCTAATGAACGCAGAAAAATAGAGAGATGGATTGACAGCCCAAAGCGTTTTACTGGTACGAGGAAGTGCGGTGACCTCTTCGGTAGCCGTCATCTTTATAAAATACCACATTTGACAACACAAGGGCTTGTCTTGCCTCGTGTTTAAATGTCTGGATTCTATAGAACGTCTCTCTCCAGCCTAAATAGAAGCATGATGACGACATTGTTCTTGTGTTTATTCATTATTTGTGGTCAGAGTCACTCTAACCTTATAGATACAAATGGTTCGATTTCGCCAACAGATTTTATCTCAGATCTCAAAGTCATCGATATAAAATAAACAATAGATGACGCTATGTGGGTGCATTATTGACATCAAGGTTTTGAAGAAGGGCAGCGGAAATATGTTACATTTTGTAGTTGAGTAGTTATGTACACCTGCTAGTGAAAGGAAAATGCACGTCTGATCTGGAAGACGTCAAGGAGGATTTTGGGGAACTAGTTACGAAAAATAAACAGGGAATACATTCTACAATAAGACAACACAGCAGAAAAAACAAAAACGTCTGAAATGTGGTATTTGTCAGAGTTCATAAGTAAATGAATGAAACAAGGGATCTTGGATCTGTAGTTGCAAGGTATTGGACCGTTTCCGCTCTGCTTTCACTCTAAAACAATGCTTAGTAACAAAATTCGAACTCTAGTTAGATTTTGGAAAGAAGTTCCACACCATTGTGTAAATATTTGTCAGCAGGATATTTGCTTTCGCATCGGAGTGATTGTTCTATTTTTAGCTCGATGCGATTAAATGTGAACAATAAATTCATGTGCTAATATGTTTTTTTTCTGATTTGGTAATGATTTTGGATTTCCGTGCCGCCAAAGATCGGCCTTCAGTTGAAATAACTAATTGGATCGTCTTAGAAAGTGATATTGAGAAACAGTCCTCACCAAACTGTGACCACTATTAGAACAACAAATTGCATTTGCTGTGATTTGTGTTAAAAGTGCAAAATAGGGATTCAGTAGGAACGGCTCCATATAAGAAGACAGACAATCTTGAAATGACATATTTGGTTGATGTTTAACACTACATTTTAGGTTATTTCACTCATATGCTATGAACGCGTGCCAGTCTAATCGCTGAAGGACACCATCATGATACATCACAAATATATTGGATTTTTGTTATCTCTCGGCTCTAAGTTCTTCAGATCATCCTCACCTCCCTCTCAACAGTTCGCCCTCGAAGTGACGCTAAGGGAAGTGATTTGGCCTTTGAATTCAAAACATTATGGATCTGGCGCATTTTAATGATGTCACGTGCAGTTATACTGTGGGATGTTCATAAGCTGGAAATATCCAGCGTTTATTTCCATATCCTGAACATTATCATCCGAAGGAACATTAATACTTCAAGTGTAAAACAGTCCTGTTGAGTAAGACGTTAATCACCATTAAGACCACTGCAAGAATCTTTAGTATTTATAAAAAAGATATATAGATATTTTTGTATCGTTATTACAATAAATGTTTTGTAGGATCATTCAACAAGACACATTTGGAGAATATTATAGAAAAGTGTTCACTCGACTGTTAGATTGTTGGGCAGGGATTTTGCTTACGAAGCAGAATTTGCCATTTTTATTTCCCAATGTGTTCTTGTTCCAATCCGTCTGATCCAGTAAGCACCTTTTAACTGTCTGTATTTAGGGAATATTACCTGTCCAAACCATAAACCAGGAACCGCCTTTCCTATTTAAATAGTTTGTAGTTGGGAAATTTAACGTTAAGTATTGTGACGACCATTCCGTCAAGGCAAACGAAATCACTAATCTGTATTATGGAAAGAATGTATTTTACCTGTAATCAGCTGGGCGAAGAAAGAGTTTCCTTCATGTTCTAATTATAATTTGTAACGTTATTTGCTGTCCAACGATTGATTAATTTTGTTTAATTTGTTATAAAATAAATTATCCTATTGCAGGAAATGATTGTCTTTTTATTGAATCACTGCAGTCCATCTAACAAAATAGAGAAATCTTTCAAATACACATGCAAGCAAATCTGAAATGGTAATCATTATATCACTTTGTTATTAAACATGATAAACTACAAGCGTTCACATTTGGCTATTAATTTATAATTTTATATTTTTTCACTTTGTTCACAATGACTTACATTATGTTATATTGTGATGTAAATGTACTGAAATATTTAGTTATTTGTATACTTTTCATTTAGCACAATATGTGTAAGACAGTTTTCCATCCCAGAGTGTAATTTGCTTCAATAATGGATACAAAACAGAGTGCTCAACAGAGCGAGGTTGTGGAACATCCCTCCTTCTTGAGAATTCCCAAGTGAGCATGCTTACTTTGGGAGTCATATAGGACTTTGACGTTGGTAATTAATCTTTCAGTTATAGCCGTTAATGCATTCAAATACCCTGCAGTATTCCAATGCCTATGGAATTCCTCTGAAAACAATTGCGGATTTTTACCAAAAACGTCTAAGCGTAAATACAACAATAGGTTTCTGTTAATATTTATTAACTAGGAAAGCGCCGAAAATATTTCTTATAGTTACATGTCTTTCAGGTGTGTCACCAGTAATTGTAACACAAACACATGTCTATCATGTGAAGCGTTTCCGCTGCTGATTGCATAGTGCCTTTACAGCATAAAGCATATATAACCAAGAAAGTGGGGAAATGCACACGTTTGTCTTTCTCGAGTAATTATAACAGTTTATAGACAAGATGCATTTTACCTGTATATCACTCGAAATGAATGTTTTTAACTCACAAATTCAATTGCTGAACACTCTGTTATAGAGGTTGGAAGTTCACCAATTATGTAATTGCAATGAAAAAAAATCATTCGAATGTACTCTACATGACGTGGACAAGTGGTTGAAAGGAACGGGTAATCCTTTAATCATTATATATGGAGATAAGGCTTTCATTTAGATTCCTTCGTGGTTCACACTACCCCACAGCCGTTTCGTGTGAAAGATTGAAGTCTTACCCTAGTCACGATCCGTCGTTTTGCTACTAGGGTTTGTTGAACAGGCGATTTGATCCGCGATTATCTACGTTTACAATCGAAGCCATGGCATTGTTTTTGAAGACATCCACTGTTAATGTTTATAATGTTATTGGTGTTGCCAAGGAAACACAACAATACTTATCAATTCATGATGTGTGGTGATGTTTTTCCTCATGCAGCAAAATTCATTTTAATAAGCACACATTTTGCGCCTTTTGTTGGTAAACTCATCTCATTGGCTGAAATCATTTTCTAGATTAAAAGTCTAGATTTTCCGGGACTGATAAAACATAGGAATTATCTACACTACGCTTGATTGCGTGTAGCGATCTATGGACTTCAAAGCAAACAAAGTGGCCAATTTAAAGAATCAGTTGTTCATGAAATGGCACTCAGTTGCTGATTGGATCCGCTTTCCAGAAATGTAAATCGATTTTGTGAGATAACACGACTACTACATCTTCAGATATGTTTACGTGACCTGCAAATTTATCTCAAATTGGTTTCAATATCCATTGCTTAAACAAAAATGGAAACGTTCTAATATTGCACATCCTCTTACTCATACCTTGGTCCACATGCCATTCAGCGAGCTCGTATAGTAGCACATTTCTGTGGCAACTCTGTAAAACCTCTATTGTAAACTGTGGTATTTTATACCTTTTTGGTAAAATGTTTGTACACTATAGTATTTTGTGGTTCTTGCGTCGAAAAATGTTGGATAAAAATCCTAAATCTTCAAAACTATTGTCCAAAAAAATGGTACTTTTGGTGCCTTTTAAAGGACTTGGAAACAATGAACTTTTACCATTGGGGAAGAATCAAAATTTCACAGAAAAAATAAACTGCTGCCTTCGTTTATTAATCAAACTTGGGATTCATTCTATTTTTGTCAAAATTATTAACTCAACTGCCTCAGTGGGTAGTTCCTTCTTCATGTTAGTCTCTTGCAGCATAGGTATGTTTGTAACTGACACACTGACATAGAGTAAACTTCCAACCTTGCTGATCGACAGACAGTAGTTGGGTATTTATTTTGAAATCATGTAGTAACATGTCTAACCTTTGTCATTTTGGTTTTGATTTGGAGTAGGAAGTGTGATTTATATGTATTTCCTGATGAAGAGCTGGTGTTTAAGGTGGTGCAGCCAAACAAGATACAGAATTTATCAAATGAATAGAGGTTCAGCAATGAAATGTTAACTGTGATAAGATTTCCAAAATTGAGGCTAGATTGGCCAGGTACAAAGTCCATGGTTGCCATTTTGAATTCAGGTATGTAGGCCTATGACTAATTTTGTTCCCATGCTTTAGCTCAACACATTTGCTTTCATAACTGTTTGACCATGTTTACACAAACATTACTTTTACATATGCCGTAGCACACAATACTATCATATACTTAAGTAAAACTAGTAACTGTGACATATTTTAATTTTGTCATGCTGATTTATTTGAGCAAATGGATATTTATTAACATTTATCACACTGGTGTAGGGTAAATTATAAGATATTCCTGACATTGAATTACTATTACCCTAGTTACCATATATTAAATGATCGTTTTATACTGTGCTACTGAATAATTACATATGTGGTATATGTCTGATTGTTATTTATTTACATATAATTGTGATCGGTACAAATTATCCCTACATTCAAAACGTTGATTCTTATACTTGACTTGCATAAAAATATACATGAATTTACATTGGTAGTATGACCATTCTTGTAATTGATTGCATATTTTTTTTTATTCAACAGATGTCATCAAAATGAAATTTGCCAGCTCAAATATGTCATGAATGACAGATAATTATGTACAAATCAAATTATCTCTAAATATGACTTTTTATAGAACAAAATAGGAACATAAAAACAGTTTCCTGTGTTTATTTTGCTTACGTGAAAAATAATTTTACATATGTTGAACAGAATTCTACACATGTAAAACTAAGTCCAAACTAAATCGACATATGTAGAATAAAGGTAGAAGTGATTAAACGCCTTGCCATGCACCGCTGGGGTTTTACAATACGCGGATTTCCCCCCCACAGTCAAGGTGGATTTGGAACTGATTAAATTAGTATTTACCACTAAATGGTAGAGCTAACGAAGACAATAATTCAATGTCTGATAATAATTCTTGGATTCAAAACATAGAGTATTTTCATTCTTACATTCTTACATTCTTACAGAGAAACTTGCTTGAAATTAGTTCACTTTTGCTCGTTTTGAAATTTCCATCAAAAAGGTAGATATTTACGTTGACGTTATTGAATTAGTTTTTACGTCAAAACTGTTATCAATCTGCCCGTCTTCATAAGAGCGAATAGCATTAAGCATGGCGTTAAACCCCAAACAAACACACAACAAACCAACAAACTATCACTCTGCAAATAAAGTAATCATGTTGAATGGAATGTAGTCCATAAAAGACACAATCTATTTATTGTAACGCTAACTTAATTAATAAATAAATGGGTTTATATTTAATCAAAATCAAGTGCCGGGATAAAACTGTCCGGCGAATTTCATATCAAGCTTAATGATTAATAATTAATCATTGTGTTTACAATAGTTCAAAATAAAAATGTATTTGTTTTACATCTTGGTAACTGAAAGCTATACGACGAACTTCAGTGTTAATAAGAGTGTATTCCAATCGCCTAGTCAGTTTTACGTAAGGAATTATTTATCACATAAGGTTGGGAGATAATATGTGAAAATATGTTTAGATGATCTTATTTGGTGACAAATACACATGACAGTGAAAGTAAGAAGGGTCTTGGTAAAATAGGTAGGTAAAATTCTCTGGGAATAAATTCTTAAAAGCGGCAAGACAAAAAGGTTTGGCTACATATAAACCAAGGTAATGATGACTGAACATTTAGTATGTGATATAATTGTCACAGTATTCCTTTGTAAATCTGATAAATTGATGAGGGGCAGAAAGATTTTATATATTTACAGTATTACAGACTTATAGCCCAGTATAAAACAATCATTATTCAGTAGCAGAGTATAAAATGATCATTATTCAGTAGCACAGTATAAAACGATCATAATTCAGTAGCACAGTATAAAACAATCATTATTTAGTAGCACAGTATAAAACAATCATTATTCAGTAGTACAGTATAAAATGATCATTATTCAGAAGCACATTATAAAACGATCATTATTCAGTAGCACAGTATAAAACAATCATTATTTAGTAGCACAGTACAAAACGATCATTATTCAGTAGCACAATATAAAATGATCATTATTCAGAAGCACACTATAAAATGATCATTATTCAGTAGCACAGTACAAAACGATCATTATTCAGTAGTACAGTATAAAACGATCATTATTCAGTAGCACAGTATAAAACGATCATTATTCAGTAGCACAGTATAAAACGATCATT
>JARFOD010086150.1:12156-33956 GCA_031763545.1 Mopalia muscosa | reverse complement strand
ATTGCCGGAGCCACAACATGTGACTCGCTCATATACCTGATGGTCGGAAGGCGGACTCGAACCCGTGAACGGTAAATTGAAGCATGTTCGGTTCAGGAAGCGCACAAATATCACTAGAATATATATAATTTTCAAAAGAATTTGAACTTTTTTCACTTATTTCATATTAAGTCTCTTTATATAGTCTCATTGTACTCTGCTGCTGGCAATACAATTGTCACTTTTAAATACACATTTCAAATATCATCCAAAACATAACTTTCATAAACATTTTAGTGTTTGCACTTGTGTCATTCTCATTAATAAATTATTCATGTATAAATACAAAATTGTCCTTATATCATATATATTTATATATATAAACTTAAAGAATTTGAATAATTTATATATGTTTCCAACATCGACGTGACTTCCAACAGACAATTTTTAAGTTTTGTTTGTTTGATTGGTATTTTACGTCGTACTCAAGGGTATTTCACTTATATGACGACGGACACAAATACAGAACATCATAAACAAATCTGCTTACCATTACCCTTTAGCTCTGCGAACACCAGGGCAACAGAAAGCAACCTCTTTTCTCACCACTTACGATCGACTGAGGAAGCCGAGGGAGTATTCTGCTTCCTCACAGGGCGGACCACCTTATGGGACTCTCTCAAATACATATACCTGATTGTTGACACATGCACTTGAACTGTTGGAGGGTACATTGAAGTAGGATTAGAGGACAGACAAACCACGGACTATAAACTTTGACAACATTTATTGCTGCTTACCGTTTAGTCCAGCACTGTCGATTCTAAACCCCTGGCCCCAGATAACATGCAGCTTGGCTTTCAGCTCTCCGATTGGCTCAAGGTAGCTATACTGAAAATGACAAAGAAACAGTAAAGGCATTTATTATTTAAAGATGACAATGTTGGAGCTCTATAACATTTGATTGATTAGACAAATAAGAAGTTGCTCAATTAAAAATCATTTGTAATTTTTTCTGCAGACTTGTGCCAAGGAATCATTTTTGAAAAAGCCTATAAATGAATATCGTGAAAACGGAGCATTAACTATGTTGTGTGTGTGTGTGAGCTGTGTGTGTGCGAAGAAGGGATCCATTAAGATTGGGTTTGCACTAATTGAACCTCCTCGTTAAATAAAGTATTCTTATCATAAATTCTTACAATTGGTAACAATCAAATTTGTTTAACAAATTTAAGTTAATAAAGATTCTAGAGCACATGTTCGTTAAAAAAAACGCCATAAGAATTGGAATAAATATAAACTATGTCAGAAAAGTATCAACTAATATTCACTGCAGAACTTCACTGAATATAAATGAAAACTTACAGAGTGAGGTTGACAACGGACCGTGTTCGCGTCAGGACGACTAGCATTCACCATAATAGTTCTGTCCCTAACCTGTAGGACGCAGCGATAATCCTGCTGTCCTGGCTGAAACATTCAAAAACAAAATCATAACATTAAAGTTTGCCCAGATTAACGTCCTCACCAAAAAATTAAGGCATGGTAAAAAAAATTGGAGGGGCAAAAAATAATGCCAGGGACAAAAATATTAATGCAAAGACAAATAAATTAAAGGAATGGACGTATGAATTAACAAAAGAGAACTAAAGGCATGGTACAAAAATGCAGGGAATCCAACTAACAAAAGAAACACTTAAAATAAACAAATTTTAAATGATAAGAGAAAGCCTTTGAATATATTTAATATTTCATTTAAATGAAACCATTGCCGATCTAAAAAGAAATACGAATAGAGAGGTCAAATTGTTTCTAATTATTTTATAAATTTAGACAAGAATATGTCTAAAAGATTAGTTTGCGGGTCTTCACCAATTTTAATCTTCCAAAACAACAAATTAACTTTCTGACCCTCTAAACTTACCAGTGGCATGGGGAGGTGGTGACCCCTCAATGTGATTTGCCTTGCCCAGGAATTTGGGAGAAATATTTCAGCATTTGCCTGGTCGTCCAGACGTGGACACGATGATCTGCCTTTACGGACAAGACGCTTACGTATTGATGTCTGGCTCTACAAACAGAAGAATCACAATGATTTAGGTTTTTTTCAGAGGATGAAAATAGTGTCCCCACCTTTTCTTCAAAAATATTTCTTGTAAGCCTTATAACAGATTTTATCTGCATCACTTTTAATATTAAATTTATTTTTAATGGCTTTATTACTCATATTAAAATACTTACATTTTTTCCAATCACGATGCCCGGTTGACATGTGTTGTATTCTCTCATGCACTTGTCGTCATAGATACACCAGTCACATGACCAAGGACTACTCGTACATGCAGAGCAGCTGTGGAAAAATAAATGAAGGTATAAAATCATTTCACACATAAGAACAATATCCGTTTAATGTTTCTTAGCAAAAGACAGGATTTGTTGGTTTGTTTGATTGGGGTTTAATGCCGTTCTTCTTTTGCTTCAAATACTAATCTTAACTGGGGATCGAGTCCACGATCTTCAAACAATGCAGGAAATAGTCTTCCGTAATAATATATTTAACAGCTTGATTTGTTACTTTGTTTGATTGGGGTATAACTTCATACTCAAGGGCATTTTACTTATATGCCCATTAGTTAAGTCAATGATTTAAAGCTACTTCATGTTTGTACCTTCTGTGACTGCTGCAATTGTAGAAAGTGAAATTTTCTCGTAAAAACAAAATTCCAGATTCACTTGAGTTCAAGGCCAACGTTATCACGCGGTGATCTGCAAATTACAAAAAAGAATTAAATAAAATTAAAAAATGGATAAAAAAAGTGATCACAAATGCAATATTAATTCAATGACGTTTAATGAAATGCTTAATAGTATTCCATATACATACTGAATAAAACCATAACTTTATTAGTTAAAAAAAAAACTGAAAATATAAAAGTCAATTCAGACCAGATGTGAGAGCTTTGCTGCTATTTGAAGTTACTTGTCAATTCACACAGGACACAGTCCAACTTGCCGGGTTTTTTTTTGCTGAAGGTACCCAAAAACACACAAATGCATATATGCCAAGAAAGCGTCCCTACAAAGCGAAATGTCTCATTATTAAATGTTAACAATTTGAATTTACCTGTGTACGGGAAGGTGATACCTAGGGCCTTAAGATCTGGGGTGGGGCATTGTAGACCAAAGCTCATCCTCTGGGCAGGGGAGCTGAACCCAAAGTCCACAAACACACAACTGTAAGAACCCTTAGCTGGTAACTGGTTTATTGTCAGGAATAGCTGCAACAAGAAAGAGCTCTACCTAATGGCAAATCGACTCACACTATAAACTGCAAGGCAGTGCATGCTATGGGTTAAAAACATTAAGCAAAAACATGGCCATATGTAGCCTCTTTTGAAAATTTTTTAACTGTTAAATTGTAGAAATATTATATATAATAATTGATTAAAAGGTGTTTTAAACCATGTATATATTTAGCTTATCTAATGAAAGTCACCTGTAAAGTACGAAGGTAGCCACTAATAAATCCATATAATAGGAAAGATTTCCTGTGTTGGAAAATTAATGTTTCGTCAGTGCTATATTAAGACACCATGTCAGCATTTTCTTATAAAATTGTATAAAATGTAAGAATCAGTAAATTAAAATCTGTCACATCATGATAAATATCTTACATCTTTGACTTCATCGACAGAGACACTACTCGGTGATACGTCCAGGATGTAAATACAGGACTTGTTTGCCTCCCCTGACAGCCATTGTAACTCACGGTTACCTCGGCGACAAGACTCTATTTGAGTACATCTGAATTATAAAAAAATGCAATTAATAGATATATTTAATGGATATATAAAAAAATGTTAATAAACAATGTTGGTTTGTTTTTATGGTAATCTTAAGTGTTTTATATCCCAATACATAAAACAATTTTTCATAGTTGTCTTAAGTTATGATTGTCCAGATTTGGAACAAAACTCGAGGCAACGAGGGTGGTACCATTCGACCATTAAGGTTATTTCACTCATGGGACAGCATACCACCCTGGGCTCCACTGGCAACAAACAAAAACACAAGACAATACCAATACATTGCACCACAAACATATCGGCTTCCTGTCACCCTTTAATTCTGACAGCGGCATGGTAACAGGAAGCTCCCTTGGGCCACGCCACCCAAGTTTAATTGCCTCTTGACACCAGCTTTCCTGCGTAGCTGCAGGTCTTTTCTATCGCCCGAGCAAAATTTATCTACTTATATGTGAAAGAAATACATTTTTTACCTATTTTCTAAAAAGCACCAGCCACAGAAAGGATCATTTGGAAGCAGACATTCTCCACAGGTAGACGCTGATTGACAATCAGACACACTCACTTTCGTTATCTGAAAATTTGAATAAATCACTTTACATCTTTTTTTATTCCATGATCAAAGGTTTACATGTACTTACAAGGGTTATCACTTATATAATGGCTTACTTTTTAAATTATTTTTTAACGTTTCTTGAAAACAGTTTGTTTTTTTGTTTGATTGGTGTTTAACGTCATACTCAAGGGTATTTCACTTATATGACAATGGATTGTTCACTTCACACTGTACACAGCCTTATTACGGTGGAAAACCGGGATGAAACCTCGAAAAAAAATGTGACTCGTTCATATGCCTAATGGTTGAAAGGCCGACTCCAACCCGTGAATGGTAAATCAAAGCATGTTCAGTTCAGGAAACGCACTGGCTACCACTGAGGTATGGCCTCTCGAAAACTGAGATAAAACCTAGAAAAAATCAAGTCTAACTCAGCTGTAGAACAATCTAGAGCAATTGACCTCAAGGCCTTTTTGATAGCTCTTAAATTACTTGAAAGTGAGTCTGCTTCATTGAATATACAGAGTGCAATCACTCAACAAAAACATAACCATTTTCTTTACATAATCCTGGGCTAATGAAAATACATGGAAATTAATTGACTTATATCCATCCATTATTAATAGAATCCATTTGCCTAAACACAAATTGGTTTAAAAGTGAAACTGAAAGTTATTCTGCTTCAATGCATGAACAAAGTCACTGAGTGCAATCGCTCAACACAAACATAATCATTTTTTATCCTTCCATTAATAATTAAATCTATTTGCCTTTAACAACTTTAATAGGGTGGGAGCTTATAGACAATGTGGTAATAATTTAGTGATTTAACAAAAAATGAACAATTCCAGAATGGTACTTTTCATATTTTCTTCCAGAGGGTCATCAATATTAACTGGCACATTACACATCAATATATACAATAACAAATGCAGTTAGTTCATGGCTACAGAAAATAGTTTCTCTTTGGAAAAAAGAAGTTCACAAGGCTTTTATTAACTTACCTTGTTTGTGGTCATGACATATAGAAATTGCCCAGTTTGATCAAATTTCATATCCTGATTGACTGAGCTGCCTGGATCTACGATGATACTGCCATACTCCTGGGCAGATATACGGGAGTTTATCTTGACCTTTTAACATATACCACATAAAATACATAATTAGTCATAAGTAATTATGAATATTAATAAAGAATTTACTTTTTTTTAACTTCTTTTCAAGTATTGATAAGTATTATGAATATAAATAAAGAATTAATTTTTTTTTAAACTTCTTTTCAAAGGGCTCAACCAACTTGAAAAGAACAAACATCAGATCTTTGAGGCAAGATTGGGTTGTCTCCCTTTGACCACAAGCGATAACAAAAACCTTCATAGTTCTGGTCACCAAGTACATGTATATAAAAAAAAAAGGTGGAAGCAACCAATTTTTTCCCTCTTCATTTATTCAAAATAAATATAAAAACGATGTCACATCAAAATGAGGTGTTTTTTTTCAAGTGATATGTTTAGGCAAGGAATTAGATACATTGAATTGTACCAGATGAATCGCATACATGTTTAAAGGTTTGTTTGTTTGATTGGTGTTTAATGTCCCACTCAAGGGTATTTCACATATATGACGACGAATTGTCCACTTCACATTTTACACAGCTTAATTACATGCTGTGACTAGCTCATATAACATGTTTAAAGGAAAACACAATAGAATTACATTATATGTGTAACAAACATGTTATCCTTTCATTTCAATAATAATAATTTTGTGAAAAAATAACTGTATCAAAATTATCCAACCTTTTTAAGCGTCCCAGTAGAGGTTCCGAGAAAGGCGACAGTATGGTCCGTCGTCGTTGTTGTAGCTACAGAAGTTAGAAGGGTCCGATTATAAACTAAGACGGCCTGAGCATTCATCGGAACCTTTCCCACTATATTGGCATGGGAAGTATCATCTGTGTTGCACAAGTATCTCTCTCTCGTTGGCTCTTTTACAAACTGTAGTAGAAAAAACAATTGTTTAGTGTTCGTTGCAAAATTTTCATTTTTTTTTTTATCAAAAGCTTATGAAAAATGAGAGGACCCCTCGGAAGGACCAGCAAACCGGCTACTAGCAATGGGGATCCATTTAAAGATTATAGTCCCCCCCCCCCCTTCCCTGAAGCAGAATTGTATCAGGATTTCTCTGGACTGTCACCCGCTGAAGTAACACATGTATATTTTACATTTCTATGGCATTGTTGCAAAATATGTTAAAACTTTAATATTGCATTTATAATATCATGGCAATTAGAATTTGTGTGAGTTTTTATATAACAGTCTTTCAAGGTCAAAGGTTGGCCTAGTTTTAGCCAGAACGATGTAACAGTGTCTTTGAGTCATTTGAGACTTCCCGTTTCATTCAAATTTAACATGTGAAAAGTTAGAGGAACAGTAAAATGAGACATCCTGTTTTTGTAAAAATAGTCATTTGATAGATATTGAAACATAGTTTTTAGGATCTCTCAATGTCAAAGTAATGTTTGATTGATTGTGATTGAACATGTCACTCAAACTATGGCATGCCAGCCAATGGACCAATCACAGGACAATACAAAGACATCACAAACAGATCGGCTTCATGTTGCCCCTTAGCTTTAAGAGCACCAGGGCAACAGGAAGCTCCCTTTTAACTCTCTGGTGTAAGAATTTAATGTGGTAACACAATCTCATATGATCACATCCATAACCTCAAAAGCTAAATTTTGAAATGAATTTCGTCCAAGGGTCTGGAATTTTATTTCATATTAAAAGATTCTTTCACTCCTATGATGAGGTGAAAGCCCAATGGTTGAATAAAACTTGCCAACATGTTAATGGGCAACAAACAACGAATAATTGCTTGTTATTTGGAGGATTGAACCTCATTCTCAATAATTTTTCACTTATATGACGATTACAATTTTTGCGAAAATGCAGTGAAAAAAAAATAAAAAAATAAAATTTGATTCATTTGATAAAAATGCATGGCTTATGAATGTCATAAAAGCATCAAATGTACAGCCTATCATAATTAACAGTTCTTAGATATTTTGCCAATATAATTTTTGTTTTGGCAACAGTCCTACTAAGAGTTGTAAAACTATTTCCTTCTTTGAAATGAAAAAACCCATATCTTGTGACAAACTACATGAATCTAAAGGCAGAGAAGCATACATTATATTGGTGTTATATTGTTAAAAAAATCTTTATAGCAGTAAAAATAAAATAAACAAATAAAATTGAGTGAACGGTTATCTATTGATCAAGTTTAAGAGAACTAGAATGTTAATTTGATACCTGTATCTAAAGTGTTAAGCAATAAGTTTTATAAGGCACATTTCAAACCTCCACCAAAAGTTACTAAATAAGGTATTGGTTAAAAATGAAACAGTAGGCCTGTATTATCCAAACTAATTCCTGTATGAGCAAGATTCAAATTGCGATTAACACAAGATAACATTTCCTCTTTCATTAAGCAGCATGAAATAGCACAAACTCACACAGAGAACTCCAATAAAACTTCAAATCCAAAAATCCCCAAAATTTCAAAACTCAAAACTAGCTAGACCAAAGTGTAAGCAAATAAATCCAAATGAGTGAGCTTTATAGAAATACATGTAAGTGGAAAGATTGGATGGATCAGTTAAAAAAATGTTTCAGAAAATGTGAAGTGTTTTGATAATGCTAGAAAGTTAACCTCTTTTTAAAGTGCTAAGTAAAGACAATAGTGCTACTCTTCAAACAAACTGCCCCAGCCAGAGGCCGACTAAATCAAGGCAACAGGACTGTTTTACTTTGATACACACAGTCCAATGCAAAAGGGTGACATAAGTTCAATGCAATGCAGAAGTCACTGTCTCCACTAGTTAAAATTGTGTAAAACTGACCGTGACGTCCTATTGAAATGGCGACAATATTGCAGGAAAATTACAAAATTGATATATATGCTAGATTATAATTTGCTTTCTTAAAAAAAAAGTTGTCATAATGGAAGTTGTGAGTACAATTCTTAAATATTATATAAATGCTATACATATAAATAGTCTACATTGAGGAATTAAGCCTCATAGTGAAATCAGGGTCTATTCTCTTGCTATCTGATGGATTAATTTAAATTGGTGTTTTATGCCATGCTTAAGGGTATTTCGCTCATCTGACAGCTGTGTATGTCAACAATAATGGACAGTAGTCAGTAGCACAGACATAAAATGTGAAGTGTTTTAATACTGCTAGAAAGTTGGTCTTCCTCCAGTGTACAGCTACCCTCCAAACAAGTGGCCCTCAGCTGACACATGACTGAAGTGAAGTATAATTGACACAATTAAAATTGCATGAGATTACCTCATTCTGTGATGTTTATATAAGTGTCTATTATGTTGAATGAACTAACAAAGCATGAACAACAATGATAGATGATTTAAAGTAGCATGGTTACATGCTTACAGTCAAAAACAGGAAGGAGAAAAGTTTTGCTGTTTTATCAGAATTATGACAATGTGAAATGGAAAATGCAAATCTTATGCCAACAAGACAAGGAGGGAAATTGTGGATTCACACACTCTTACCTACCCTTAAAAAGTTCAAATCTTGTTGCTGACAAAATGGAATTATGTTACAGTGTTAATAGCAAAGATTTTATTAAGCGGTATAATAGTATTATCACGAGTCCTTCGATTTCTGTATATATCACAGTCAAGCTAGAGTATTCAATGACAATATCAAAATCTAGTTCCCTTGGCTGCTGTCGCTATGAACACAAATGAATTATACAGATATTTAGTAACAAAGAGCATTTTCAATGACCCTGCCCTAAAATTAGATATTATGTAAACTATTTGAAAAAAATTGGAAAAATAGTATTCTCACATTGCAGTGGTTGAAATGAACTACAAATAGATATACAAAGTACAGGTTAAGGTCAGTACATGTATACCATTTAATGACAAGTCAAAAGAAGGAACTATTTTTTTTTGTCAGAAACAGACTCAGGCAGGTAAACCCTTACCTGTCCATATAATTAGACAAGATACTAAGTTGAATCAAAGAAACTATAAAAATTATTGGTCAATAACCCTAACTTAACAACTTATGCCAAGGCATTAAGTCTGCCACTTGACTTCTGGGTAACTCATACATGTACATAGGGGACCAAAGTCACAACTCCGAGAAATGACAACATATGGAGTTGTGACTTTGGTCTACTATGTCAAATTATTCAGAGGGAATCACATCATATAAACTTTATCCCTAGGTTTGGAATACGGATGATTCAGAGTTGCATATAAAATACTGCTGTGTACAACTGAGCGACTGGAAGAAGAATTGGCATTATTTTAACTTTCTGTTTAATAATAAAAACTTTATTTAACGAGGAAACAATTACAGTCAAATTAAAATTTGCTCTTCCGTATAGCCCTCAATAAATATTGTACATAATTTTTCTTTTATAATAGAAAGGGGGCCCGAAAGAGGAGTGATATAAGTAAAATATCACAAATCACATCATATGAATTACATTTTTTTCACAAATAAATCGGATTTAACAACATACTCAAGTGTATTTCATTTATTGGTTAACCAATTATGCATTTCACACTGTTCCTTGGCTAATAACGCAATTGCTGAAGCCACATTGTGGGACTCGCTCATATACCTGATGATTTACAGGTAGACTCAATCCTGTGAACGGTACATAAAAGTAGGGTTAGAAAACTAACCTGTTAATTAAGAAGCCTCAGCTGCGACAACATAATTTGGAACTCTGTTATTATTTGATAATAAAAGACTATTGTTAGCTATGTTATAAATACTACATGTAGAGCATTTAACTGGGATAACTAAGCATATAAGATATTAAATATTCTACGAGTTCATGTGATAGCCATTTTATAGAGTTTTGTTGTAGGCCTTTGTTATCAGTCCCAAAACCTCATTATTAATATATACCCAGCTATAATTCTATCATTTATTCATGTTAATTAGATGATCCTACAAAACCTGTTAGTGATTTGTGCATGTGCCGTGTCAGCATGTGTACTATGGATTAAAGTGCTGTCACTGCTGTCTATTGTTTCTTTGTTTGTTTGATAGGTGTTTAACGTCGTACTCAAGGGTATTTCACTTATATGACGACTGATTGTCCACTTCACAGTTCCTTGTCTTATTACAGTGAGAAACCAAGAGGAAACCTTGTAAAATCCACCCCGGATTGCCAGAGCCACATCTTTTGACTCACTCATAAACCTGAGGGTCGACAGACGGACTCGATCCTGTGAACGCTACATTGAAGTAGGCTAAGAAAGTATTCTCACAAACTACTAAGCCACAGGTACTGCTGTCTAGTACCTGAACTTAACATCACAGCAATTCAAAAGGTATGAATTGACCATTTCACATGGTTCCTTGCTCGAATATGATAAATTACCTGGTAAAAGTTAACCCAATGATAGTCAGTTATCCGCAAGAACATTGGTGAGAGATAGAGAAATATCAGATGTATAGTGGCAATCTCCTCAAACATTACATATTTACAATGGTTGGTTTACTTTATGATGTACTTTAGGTTATTTCACTCATATGTCAGCGAGATGGCGAAGGAAACCCACATGGACACCAATAGCAACAAACATAGACAAGACAAGACATGACAATCAAAAGACACGATAAAAACAGATAGGCTCCCTGTTGTCCTTTAGATCTGTGAGCAGGAGGGAAACATTTAAGTTCCCACTAAATCACCCACCCATTATTTATGTTAGTTTGCTTGATTGTGGTTTAATGTCATACTCAAGGCTATTTCTCTTAAATATGACTATGGATTGTCCACTTATAACTGTTCCATGCCTAATTCAGTGGAAAACCGATAGGAAACCTTGGTTAAAACCACCTCTGCAATTGAAGGAACCACAACGTGTGACTCCCTCATATAATACCTGACGACGATAGACACACTTGATCATGTGAACAGTACATCGAAGTAGGATCATTAAGGACGTGCACTACCATTAAGCCATGGCCTCCCAATTAATATATATATATGGACATGAGACCTGCCCTAAAGGTGATTTTATAACAAGTTATTTTAATGTGTGTGCTATGTGATGTTAATATAATATATATAAAAAACAAATCCCAATAAAAATAGCACTCTACAAGTCATTTAACAATAAAGTGCTAAGCCTATTACTTGTTAAATACTGAAAAACCGTGTATCGTTTAATAGCATAATTTGTTAATAAGTGCCTTGGTTAACAGTATGTAAATGGTTAGAGATATTTTAAGTTTAATTAAATCTGTCAATAGCCATCACCCATACTTACCGCGCCTATTTGAATCTGCAAGACATGCATTATATCATTTTCAAATAATTTGTACAAACCAATCTCAATTTAAGGGTGTTCAAAATAATTTTAAAATCTATTTAACGTAACCAAAAAATTATGCTAGTATAGGATAGCATTTACCAGGCAATTCCAGAATTTCGAACTCCACAGAAAAAAAAGTATTTTAAAAGAGTGTCATTGGACACATTTAAAATGTTCTACTCTTGTAAGGCACAATGATTTGTTTGTTTGATTGATCAGAGTTAAACTTTAAATTCAAAGTTATTTCACTAATGTGATAAACAGATTGTCTATTTCACAGTTTTTTGTCTGATAACAGTGGAAAACCGAGAGGTAACTTTGTAAATCACCATTTTATTCATTGTCGATACACAATGACAAGACAAAAAATAACAATCTGAGATCAGAAGAGCTGGAAGCCCCTTTAAATCCCTTACCTAGAATGATAAAACTACAGCTACTGGTCAAGTTTTGAACAACACAAAAGTACAAAAACAAAATTCAATGATTTAAGCCAAAATGTCAGTGTTTAACTCTTACCTTATTACAAACTGTGAGACCAACTGATATATATCCACCGCCACTCACAGATCTATCACCGTCGTAACATTTCTTTACATTAGTCACAATGGCATCCTGAATTTCTCTCATGCTGTACACACACACTGCTGAGTCCCAATGACGGCCAACAGATCTGGCAAAAGTCGCAACCAAAACTTCTTCTGTTTGATTAATAATGCCAAAACTTTCTGCCAACAATTTTCCTGGTTTAAGCACAGAGGCAGACTGGATGAGGTCGAAATCGAGGTCCTTTTTAGAGCACTTTATAGGTATATCAACGTAGGACTTAAATAGTTTATCCTTTTGACAGATGTGTATGAGTTTTGAAATATTTTTTGTGGGTGTTTCAACATCATCAGCCTGCACTGTAAGAAAATAGCTAAATCCATTGGATGAAAATCCGTCGACGTATCTGATTGGATAGCTCACACGCTTATCAAGCGCCAACTGAATACGGGAATGGTCATCAGAAAAATCATCAACTCTTGAATAGGTAAATTTAAACATTTCATTTCCACTGATGGAACGACTACTTATTGCTGGCACCTGGTCTCTGTAGAGTCTACTCTGATCAGCGCTGGTATAAGACGTTGCCACGTACATGACATTGTGCGTTTTGAGATTCTTTGGCGGGCCAGGTGCAATAAACGCTACAGTAGATGCTGTGGGACTATTTGCCGCCACAAAATGATAATATAAGTCATTATATTGATAATACTCGATGGATTTACTAATATTGAACAAATCTCTGACTTCACAGGCTCCTTGGTAAACACTACCACAGGTTATCAGCTCGTTTTGTTCTGCGTTTATCTGGAGAATCTTGTTATAATTATCCGTAGGAAAAAGTGGACTTTGGCAGGCTTCTTCTGTTCTGCTTGGTGGGGGACATGCAGGATTGTCAGCCTTTGGTCCCGTAATAGCAGTCGCCAACAATTCCAGATTGTCATCGAGCTTAAAGAGTTTATTCACAGCACCAACATAAACGGCGCCAGTTTTATTATCAACTGTTAAATGATTAAATGCATCCCTGCTCAAGCCATGAAGTGGAAAGCTCCCGTGGTCCCATAAGGCGTTAGCTGTCCGCCCATGATGAGCCAAGAGCGTCAAGAACACAGATACTATAAGGTTAATATACATTTCTATTCCAGACAGCGGTAGTGGTAACTTCATTTTAAGTCAGGAGGTGCTGATTAGCCACATGGGACGGACACTTCCAAGTCTGCCACAATCAGAGGTGTTCTGAAATGGTTGTCTCGGGTCCGAAGAGGCGTCTTGGATGGTGGTCTCTCCCCGTGGTAAAATGGAGACGTGATTTCAGCCACCCTTTGAGGTTAACCGCTCTTGGACAGAGCCTAGTGATCCAAACTCAGTCCATTACCTGCGACATTGTAGAGTCGATCTGCCGCGACAATTCTGACCGGAATCCCTTTGGCAACATCTCAAGGCGTTCTGAAACAAAGCATAAAAACTTTGATGAAAAATCTAAAAAAGACCCTTCTGGTCTCATGGGAAGCCTTAATGACAGAGGCTGGTGATTCCGATACCAGATCTACAATAACATTATCCTTGGGGCAAAAAACTCAAGCGTGCCGCCTTGTCTTAGCTATACACATTAATGACCCTGGTATTTTTTTTCTTCTACCAAAACTACTTTTTGTTCCAAGCCGTAATTACCTTTCTATAGGAACCATATTTCTTTCTGGCAATCCCTGACAAGCAATTTCTTTGACTACCTTTATCCCACTAATCAGCCAGGAGCAGTGTCCACAATGTAGCCAATCATTAGAAAACTTTATTGACACATGAAGACACTGTAGGCTATATTTCTTCAGCAGACATGTTCTTATTCAAATTTCATTATCATGAGACGCCGTATGTGACAATGCTGATTAAAAGTTTGAGATACTGTTATTTATCTATTTGTTTCATTTGGTATTATGTCCTTTTCCTGAGGGTTACCAGGGTGGGAATAACTAATACATTTGCAGTACATGTCAGGTTAAAATTGAGATTGTCCTGTTAAGTTCCCCAGTATTTAACATGGTGTTATATGGGCAGCAGTACAAAATTAGAAAAAATGTCTGACAAAATATTTCAAATAATTCCCCCCATGGTTACTGTAATTTGAAGTGTGTATACACAACTGTTTTGTTTGATGGAATGGGGGGGGTGTATGCTATACTTAAGGTTATTTGACTCCTAAAATGCCAAAACAAATAAATGTGGGAAGAAAACATTGGAAAATTAACAGAAGTTCATAGGGCATTTCATGGCAGCTTATTTTTTGTCTTAAAGACAGACATCCACTATTTGTTCGCTCAGGAGTTTTTTGCAAGCATTTATTATGAATTCACTTGATATAGAATAAAATAAGCAGCCTTGAATTTATTGATTGTTTGGTGTTTTACACCATGATTAAGGGTATTTCAATTTTATGACAGTAGTGTATCCCAACAATAACTGACACTAGCACAACTAAAAAGATGTGAAGTGTTTTCATAATGTTGGAAAGTTAATTTTCCTCCAGTGTTAAGAAAAGGCAGCATTGCTTAATGTTCAAACAAACTACCCTAAGCCAGAGGGCAAAGCAGCCTTGAGGTGTCCTCTGGGTAAGGGAGTATGTCCTAGGCATGGTTATGCTCGCTGTACTTATTCTTGAGGAACATTAAATAAAAGTCACTAGCCCTTTGACGATCCCTGAATTCGTTTTAAAGATTACAACAATTTGTGAAAGGCAAGTCACATTATGGAATTGATATGTAACACCCACTCATTATTAATCCAACACAAATTTTTTTTTTTTATAACCAACATAAAAAAATAAACATGTAAAATCAAAAGCAACAAAAAAAGACAATAAATCCATCAAACCATTACAGGACATTACCAATGTGATATTACTATCTTAATTGAGTATGATAAGGGGCACAGGGGGAAGGGGTAGGGTACGGTAAGGATACTGGACCAGCTGGATATATCAGACTTTAATAGAGATCGTTCCTACTTCAACAATTAGAACAGCCTGTAGAGTTACCAGAAACGGTAAAGTAATACAGCCATTATCAACTCCATATATCACAGCAGGGTAAACATTGATTTATTTCCTTGATATTTAGGCAAATTTCAACATATAAAATATTTTTTGCAGATGTCAGGATGGAGATAGGGGTAATGGAGCACAATCCAGGGTGGGGCGTGAGGTGGTGTGACCGTCAAGTTGTTTGCGGGATACCGGGACCTGTCCACCCTAATCAGAAAACAGTGGAAAAATACAATTTATTTAGGGGTGTTTTATGCCCTGCTATTTCACTTATATGATGGTGGTGTAATTGACACCACCAAAGCCATAAAGTGTTCTCTAAGAGTCAGAAAGTTAATCTCCAGAGCCTGTCCACCCCACTCATAAAACAGTGGAAATTTTTTTTTTTTTTTAGGTGTGTTTTATGCCGTGCTATTTCACTTATATGATGGTGGTGTAATTGACCCCAGCAAAGGAATCATAATGGAGATGTGTCGATAATATTTTTAACTGAGGAAAATTCATGAAAAAAAAAAAGTTTGCCCGTTTTTTTCTTAAAATGTTCATGAAAAATTCCAAATCACCTGAAATCCACATAAAGTTTTGTAAATCTACCCAAAATCCTTAAATCCACAGGTCATTGTCCATGAAGTTAGTTGACCTAAAACTCCATTAAATGTGTCACTGATTTATTTGGCAATAATCCTGATGGGGAAAGAAAGCCATTAAGATCGGAGAAGATAATCTCAGATAATGTCTGAAGACTATCAGGATTCGAGGAACCGTTCAATGGTAATTAGAACATCCTGGAATAGCCAGCCTCATTCATATACACCTCAAGGATTCCGTCAGTAAAAGTACAAATAACAATAATTTAGAGCTCATGAAATCAAGAAAACTTAAAAATAATCGTATTACCAAAATGACATCGACACCCAGAATCTTGTTTTTAATTTTATTTAAAATTTTTAATCATCGTACTCAAAGGTATGTCTTGTATAATATGAGGTGAAACTGATCGTTATATACCGGAGGTCTATTGGTGGACTGTAACTAATGACCGATACATGGAATGATTGATTGATTAGTGTTTTATGCCATGCTTAAGGGTATTTCACTAATATGACGGCAGTGTATTCCAACAATAATTGACACTAGCACAACCAAGCTGTAAAGTGTTTTCATATTGTTGGAAAGTTCATTTTCCTCCAGTGCTAAGTAAAGACAGCATTGCTAATCTTTTAAACAAACTGCCCTTAGTCAGAAGGCATACATGGAATGATAATCTATGTAATCTATGCTAACCACTATACCACCGCAGAGGTTCCGCCTCACACAGAATATTGAATGATTTGGTTTTAAAGATATAAGAGACACAGGAAGTTAGAAGTCAGATTAGAGTGTTCCTTCATCATAAATAATGGCCACAATATACGATTGATTAAGGTTTCAAAAAGAACGAGAGCAGAAAAAACAAATGTCACTGTAACGGTATAATTGCTAGCCTAGGTTTTGAATAAGCTTGCTCAATTTTAACCCGAGACAAGTTTTCGCGCAGTGATAAATGGAGGACTGTCAGGGAGGTAGGAAATAAAGATTCATTGTCAGGGATGGTAAAAATACCCTAACTGATATCTACAGGTCATTTGTATCAATGGAGAGAATTTAACTGCAGTTGTCTTCAACTTTTTTCTTTTTTTTTTTTGTTCATTTTTTCTTCTGTTCCTAAAAACATTAAATGTGTAATAACTGTGTAACTTCAACTCAATGCTACTTGTTAAAACATTCTTTTTATCCACTACACAGGCATTCTGTAGAAATTTTTTTTTTCCACAAGTAATCAAGCTATTTAACCAGTTCTGCCCCCAGGCTCCAATTCCACAATATAGAAAAAAAAACCTGTAAAGTGACCGACTCATTTGAACAATGTAGATTTAAAGATTTAACTATTAAATTCTTTGTCTACAAAGAATGCAACAACAGCGATTAAATAATAACAACAATAGAATTTAACTAAACACACTTTAAAGTTAAATTGAAACTCAATTGCATTAAAATTTGTTATAAAGAAATTGGCATAAAAACAAAAAATTTTAAAAAGAAACAGAAATATTTCATCCTGTGAACAGAGTTGGGTAGATTTCTAGTAAGAGCCTCTATAAGAACTGGCTGTCACGATTAAACCTAGGTTAAAATCTGTGTGGAGAATATTTTAAAACCCAAAATAACAAAAAATAATATATGGCAGAGCAATAGTCAGAATTTTGTAAATATATCAAGCAATTTAGCCATGCCTAATCAAATCTAACTGTATTTCCTTTTTCATCATTACCTTCTTTCAACACATTATTAGGAATTTAGTGCATTTTTAAGTAAACGGATACACTCATCTCCAAAGAATTTATACCCATGTGGTTAAATGTAACCAATTTTTTAGTATAAAATATTACTGTTATTTCAGGCAGCTATGTTAATTTATGACAAATATACAAATAATGCCATGTGTGTAACATGTGTATATAAACCCCAAAAAGCTGTTTCTAGTCTATGCCATAATTGTTTTCTTTTCACTCAGTTTGACAGAGAGCAAAAAAATAGATACAATAAGAAACAAGAATTGCACTGAAGTTTTCATGTTATTTTGATTTTTTTATTTTTTTTTTAGCAATAAAGGGTTTTAAAAAAATGGTGTTACCATCTTGTACACATATGTCATATACTGAAGGTACAGGCGAACATGTTTGATTTCACATTTTTTGTTTCCGCTGTCCAAACACTTCTGCCATTTGTCTGTGGTTTTTGCACCCTTCTAGTATTGGATATTAATGACAGCAGTGCTAGTATTATTAAAGTAAACAACCAGTAATAGATAGAAATAAAAGTAAGAGCAAATTTTATTTCAGCCTAATATTGATTGTTTTTTTTTGTTGTGTTGTCAGTTTTCCATGTATTATGTCATTGGCTCTTAAATGTGATGTGTTTTATGATGTTGTAAAATTTAATCCGCTGTTTACCATGGGCCCAAGGCACATGTAAATGAGTGAGTGACATTATGGTGAGGCTCTAGCAATCACAGACTGGTTTTTACAAGGTTTTCTCTTGGTTTACCACCATATTTAAACAAGTAACAGTGTCAAATGGATAATCCATCGTTGTATGAGATAAATACCCTTTAGTACTACATTAAACCCTAACCATTTATCAAACAAAAACGCTACTATACAGACAGCATTGCTACGCTCCAACCAAGAGGCTTTTAGCCAGAAGGTTTGTTGTCAACTTCAATACCAAATAAATTATAGTACGTATGTTTGTTTCGGCTTTAACTCCGTACTTTAAAGTGATTTCATTCCCAACAGGTGAACTAAACCACCTAATCAACGTCATAAACGAATCAACTTCTTGTTCCCTTTCAAAACCAAAATAAATAACAGTAGTCTATGGTTGTTTGTTTGATTGGTGTTTAACTGTGACAACTGCCAGTCCAATCAGGGGAGAAAACCATGTAATCCATGTCACTGGGAACGAGCACTGACAATCATGGTACAATCATGAGATGCAACTTAAAGACATCATAAATAGATCGGTGTCGTATTGGCCGTTCAATCAGAAAACGCCAGGCAACAAGGTTATCCCTGCAGCTGCTTGCTTGAAATAAATTACAGATCCGCAATTTAATTATAGGAGAATTAGGATTTCTACTCCATGTGGTCTAATACAAGCTTATGTAGGGAAACTGCATGTAAACAGAAAGTAAACATATGGAAATGGGTGTGTACAAATTTGTAAAATGTTTTTTTATTATTTTCCAAACCGAGGCTGCCTGGGTGTAAGATAATGGGTTGTTAACTACCAGGTTATTGGCTGTGAATGCTTGACGTAATAGTGCCTGCCACATTCTCCCCAGTTCATGAAGTACCTTAACATTGAATCCATTAACTTCTCTACATGTTCAAACATACATTTTCTGTCTATATTTAGAGCTGAGTCTAATGCCAGGTCAGATAACATTCTATTGGGATGTTTATGTATGTAAAATAACTGTTTGTTTGATTGGGGGTTTACCATTGTACTACAGGTTGGTTCACTCACATTATATCATTCCAGCCAAATGGGTCAAAGAATCATTTATAGGCCTGCGTTTATCAAAAAAAATTATCAGTTAAAGGCATAACTTTAACAAAATACAAGTAATTCCAAAAGATACTTTCAAATTTATCTCTCATCAATTAAAAACAAGTTAAACTTATTAAAAAAACAAAACATTTAAAAGAAACAAACAAGCCTACCATAACAGCTTTACCATAACAATAGTTGAAATGTATTGTTGTTGTTGTTCTAAGTCAGTTTTGATGCAGCCACAGTAGCAGGTATTTTTATGAGAGACACAACAGTGAGCACATGTGGTCAGGCTTGACAGTCCCAGACAGGTGTTACACTAATCAAGAGATGGGGGTGTAGTGAGTAGGAATGGGGAGGGGGGTAGGGGTGTTAATTAATGAACAAGGGGAGGTAAACCGTAATAGAGTTGTGGTTTGTGAGTGAGAATGGTTTAAAATCCTGTTAGACTGACAGGTGTTTCTATAAAAACTAAATTCATTATCTGGCTTATTTGACAATTTTCTGATTTAGGAGTCCAAACGAAAAGAATTTCTCATTTATTGCAGTCTTTTATTCATATTTTTTTTAAGTCACAAATACAGGCCTCAACCTACATGAAAAAATGTCTTCCACCAAAATTAACTTTTATTTTATATGACACATGTATGAAATATCACATATATGAGTAATGTAATATTTTGGTGTTAATTTTTGTTAAGTGAATGTCTATAGTGTTATACTACTCTTATAACATACTACCAGACCTGCCTACATCTACCTTATAAAAAAATTATTAGTTTTTATGAGTATTTTTTCATCATTTTATGTATTTAATAAGTGTTACAGCATAGTACAGACTATTGATTTTGGTATGTATTTTGAGGGCATTTTTGTGTATTCAACATAAATTATATGTACAACAATACTCCAGAATACACTGGGAACGCAGCTCCTAAGTCAAGACAGTCATGCTACTCTTTAAACAAACTACCCTTAGCCAAAGGGCCAAGTACAACAAGAGGGTGCTGCTCTACCGTAAAAATAAATATTCTGACTATTAAAACTCAAATTTTGGCTCGCCAAATGCATTAAAACTCAATTTTACTAACTTTTTCCACTGTAAATTCCGAATTTGGCCAGTGGCCAAAAGAAACCAATACTCAATTTTTCAATGTATTCCCGATGAAAAAGTGTATATAAAAACCCCTCTTAGTATATGGGGATAAATAAATGACAAAAACAACCAAATTTAAGTGGTATTAAAATGTGTGTACAGGATGATTGTGATATCTAGTTTAAGAGAAGATTTAAATGATCTTTGATCAGAACTTGGGCTTGACAGTTTTTGGAGGCCGCAGAAGAATTCTAACAAATGCCAATGACGTCCCTTAAGATAAATTTGACACTGAGCCATATAAGAGCTCAACCTTGAGATCGGTGAGGTATTACGTTACGTTAGTTAATTGCTTATTGACAGGTTAAATGTCTCACAGCTTTACTAGAGCACATGAGTTGAAACTTTACCAGGCTGTGTTGACAAGCCAAGGGACAGTCAAAGATCTATGCTTATTTAGATCTTGACATCTGACTTGATATACTAAAGAACTTATTCCCAAAGCAGGTGGTATTTCTTTTCCATCACCTTAGGAAAAAATAAATTATCTTTAAAAAAGAAAGAGATTTTACATTGAAAGGCTCTATAGTCAATTAGAAAGACATCGATTATAAAAACAACTCACTGGTTTTAAACTTTTAAAGTTTGATGGAATAAAAATAATCTTTTATCACAACTTGACAGTCAAAGGCATCAAAAGTTTTCTCATATTAAAGTCTCACCCAGGTTGTTTTTGATACAAACCCTTTAGGATGAGATGAAAAATAGATTGATTGATGGGTGTTTTATGCCGTACTCAAGGGTGTTCCACTTACAAGATGGCCACCTATTGTTTACCAATATTCAATACCAGCACATATATAAAGTGGGAAGTCTTTAAATAAAGTTTGAAAATTAATCTTCCTCCAGAGCTTAGTGAAGACAGCCCTGCTTTGCTCAGAAACAAACTGCCCTCAGCCAGAGGTCCTGAGATAGGAGAAAGTTGCCTCATACATAGCAGTTAGTTAACTAGATGGCGACAGCTTTAATGTCTTATAGCTTAATCTAAACACTTGGGCTGTAACTTCATTGGACTACGTTGACAACATGAGACAACATCAGATATGTAGCTTTCTTTCTTATATCTGGCTTGAGAGCTCAAATTTCAAGGGCTTAGGCAGAGGGGTGTCCAACAAATCAAGAGATTGTTTGTTTGGGGTTTAATGTCATGCTCAAGGATATTTCACTAATATGACAATGGATTGTCCTCTTCACACAGCTCCTTGCCTAATTACAATGGAAAACTGAGAGGAAATCTC
>JARFOD010086150.1:0-12146 GCA_031763545.1 Mopalia muscosa | reverse complement strand
TTGACCCCCCCCCCCCCCCCCCCCTCATGATTTCCGGAGACACGTTGTGTCACTCACTATTTTACTCTTATAGATCCCATGAATGGTCAATTGAAGTAGGATTAGTAAGTGCATGTGTAAACAACTAAAGATGGGCTGCAGGCCTAAATCAAGAGAAATTAAAAATAAATAAGTTTACCTGCTTCGAGTTTAGATCATACTTATTTCACTTAAATGTTCAAGGTGCAATCATAGATAAAGTCCATATGTGTAAGTGTACCGAGTTACGTAAAGCTGTCTTAACCTAGAGATGGAGGATCATTAACTTTCCAACATGAAAACACTTCCCATTTTATTCTTCTGTTAGTGTTGTCTCTTTATTGTAAAATAATCTCACTGTCATATAACAGAAAGTGGGGGAGGGAAGTGGGGCAAAACATTAAAGGTAAATTCCCATCTTGGGTTACATAATATTAGAATCCCACAGAATGGGGGCTTTGTTGACAAAGTTATATAATCAATATCCCAAAGCCAAACATGCCCAGCACTGTTACATACATCAAACAAAAAAATTCAATTCATCACGCTTCAGAAAATACTACTAACCAGGCAATAAGTTTTTTAACAGTTACACACAAGCTGAACAGCCGTATTCTTGTTCATGCACAAAAAAGGATGATACAATGCTACATATGTGTGTGATAATGACTTCATATAATCACCTTATTTAGTACTAACTGTTTTATAACGAGTCACCAGGATTTGTTGACTCAGATTCAACTTCTTCTTGTGTGCAATAATTGATAGCTTGGTGTTTTATGTCACTTTATAAAGTATATTTCACTTAAATGATGTCAGTCTATGCCAACAATAATTGACACTAACACAACTGTAAAATGTAATAATTGGTTGACTGGTATTTTACGCCATTTTATACAAGTCATTTCACTTGAATGATGGCAGTTTATTCCAACAATAATTGACAATAGCACAACTTTAAAATTTCCAGACAGCAGACAGCACTTGTTAGCCCAGAGTTTAATAAAAAGGTAAATATAAATGATAGATTAATTGGTGTTTTACGCCGTGCTCATAAAGGGCATTCCACTTATATAACGGCGGTGTATTCCAACAATATTGGCACTAGCAATATTTTGAAACTGTTGAAAAGTTATTATTCCTATAGTGCTGAGTAAAGACAGCATTGCTACTCTTGAAACAAACCACCATTAACCAAAGGGCCGGGAGTGTAATAAAATAAGGGAAATATGACAGGGGCCAACTGCAATGGTCAGTAATCTTAACCTAACTTGGACTGGAGGTGACTTGAAGTTTGTTTATTGGGGTTTATTTCCATACTTCAGGTTATTTCACTCATGTGATAGCATACCAACCCAATGGGTAAAGACAATTGCTCTTGATGTAACAGGCAACAAACAATTAATTAACAAGACAGAACAATATATCAAGATAGTTGAGATAATCACGAAACAGATCCACTTCTTGTCGGGTTAATTTGAATATTAACCAGCAGTCAGATTTTAATGCCTCACTGCCTTAAGTGTATCAAGTAGACATTTAAATATTGTGTAACACCTGCAGAAAGGCACTATTATTATGAGGCAGGCCTCAAAACACACATTTTAAAAACTTCACAATGCTTACTGTATTTTACCTGTTTTCAATTTTTTTTTTCTTCAAAATTTTGTATAAAAATATCTCCTTTAATCATATTCATATAAATGTGGTGTGCTGATGGGATTCAATGTCTAGATGTATAAGTTAGAACAATAGTTCAGATTTAAATCAATTAACACAGTTCATATTGTATATGTAATTATATTGGTCGGAATCGATGGTGAAATACGGTAATTCACATAGGAAATAATAACATTGCATCCTCGAGTAGCTATAAGACACCTAAGGCTACATTAGATATAACTAACCATAAATAGAGCCCAGCTCTCAGAAATACATCCAGTATTAGAACTAAAAAAAATCTCAATGATTACATTTCTTAAGTGACAGCCTTTAGCACCATTGCATAGCAGAAAACAATATGGCTGTTTTATGTGCATTAATTTTCTAACCAATATGCTGACAGTATTAAGATAACATGATCTTCAATCTACAAGGCACTGGCTTTGAGTCGAGCCTTCTTACTGTAGGTATTGGTTATCGGAACTGCCTGATATTGCCCTAGGCTTCACCATTAACCAATCAGCATGCTTGTTTATCTATTTTAGTAGGAGTATAAATGTTGCATTCATTCAATAAGCTATATTGTATTGTGTTCTAGCTAAACATGGAAACAAAATTACCTTAAATCATCACAGTCTCCTGTCAACATTGTGTAAACATTGACATTATCTAAGGATACAGCTGAACATGCCTCAAGCAAACACACCAACACAGCAGCATATACATGTATTTGACTGGCCTATACGGCTGTTAATCCATATTTAACAATTGTATAGCATTTGCTTGCTCAGTATTTTAGGTAAATAAATTTGCATTTTTGCAGGGCCGTTTATAGTAGGTCTCTAAAGTGCTGTCTTAAGTCAAAGCCTTAAAGCTGACATTTAAAGTGCCAGGTTGTACTAAAGGTTAATTCACTCATATGTTGAGGGTTAAAGGCGGATTTACAGTTATTTCACTCATATGTCAAGGTTATGCACTAAGTGTCGTTATTCCACTTGTATGATGAGGGATTATACAACACTTAAAACATTATTACGATCACTCATTTAAATGAAAGGTGGAATATTTTACTTAAGATCATTTCACTCATATCAACAGCCAGATGTGTGAAAAAACAGTCCTAGTTGATATCATTAGCATCACAGAATGGCACATCTACCGGATATGTCGGTGGCATTTAGTCAATGGGAACATACATACAATAATTTAAGTGGCAGTAATGTGTCAGTGGGTATGTACACACAACACACATGTATGGATAAAGACTTAGGCAATTATTGAGTAAAGTCATAATACAGACACTAGGACGGTATACAAGCCAACATCAATAGAGATGAAAAACATGGGGCAATATGCCTAAGGGTGCAAGAGAGTACGAAATTTACAGAAGTGCACCCTGTGTCACCGTATGTAACAAAGAGCACCAGAGTGGATGCTCACATAAACCACCTTCCATTAAGACAAAAAGTGCAGCAGGGTACAAGGTGCCCCCTTCCCCCGTTTCAAACAGGGAGGACCAGCACCCCCCCCCCCCCCACATATCTTATCAAAAGTGCACCAAGGCACAGGAAAATCCTACAAACCTCCACCCCTTATCAATGAAGAGCACAACAGCCCATGGACTAATGGCGCCAAGGTGTCGTCATACTGGTTTATCGATAGTCTGTCACAGTTAGCCAACACACCAGGCCAACCAGCTAGCCAGTTACTTAACCATGTTTGCAAAGCTAGAAGGCAAGAACTGACAGTTTTTAAATATTACATGTTCGTCTAACGGAGGCAGGGTTATATCCCACGACCCCATGATTACCTGGCAGAAGTAGAAACTTATGTATTGCAAATGTAAACATTGACATTAGCTCTTGCTTCTGTCAACCACAGGCTATCAGCAACTGCAGGAGTAAACAAGGGTGCTTGTATCTGAGTATACACTGCAGCGCTTAATCTAGATTCGATACAGACCGCCTGTGTTCTGCCGTGCTATCCAAGCGGCCACAATTACTGTTAATGGACCCGAAAAATTTAAATGTTTATAACTGGTAAAAATTGGTGATCTGCACGACATTATTCATACATTGCTTAATTATATACTGTGTAAAGAAAGAAACATTTTTTTATTAGTATTATAGTTAACAGGACCAGGACTTGATTGATTGATTGATTAAACTGACTGATTGATTGATTAATTGATTGATTAATTGATTGGCTTTTAATGAGTACTCAAGAATATTTCACTTATGTGACAATAATTTATCCATTCAACATAGTTCCTTGCTAAAATACGGTGGAAAACCAATAGGAAACCATGTACTCCTGCCACTAATTTTACTAGAGCCATATCATGTAATCCCCCCTCACGGAAAAGCAATTAATCATTCTTTAATACCCATGTACAGAAGGTAGTTTTTATAACAACATTTGCATTAACCTGGTTCTTTGATAGATTACTTAATATTTAGCCCCACATTGATAGATAGACTGTTGTTCAACACCATGTTTAAGAGTATATCGCTTATATTACAGCGGTGAACAGCCACACTTAAACAACCATAAAATCCTAACCGCTGTTGTGCTGTTGGACATTAATGTAACACCGGTGATAAAATAGTCAACATTGTGTCAATAAGCATAGAGCATACTGCTCTATTGCGAAGGGATCAATCTGTTTGGTCAACGTTAATGTAGTGTACATCGATAAAACTGATAATTTTCCATACCTGATGATATTAACACTGGTAATCCAATGGTTGCACTGTACTACAGGTATATCATGTTCCTTGGCTGTAGATTTGTTGATAGCATGACAAATTCTGTCAAAAGTTGTTAATTATTTCACCTGACAATTCAAACCTCAGAGAATAATATATCCTTCCAAAGGATTTGCGTGTATTACTGTTAATCCATAAAAGATACATAAAAATAAATAACAACAATCAGAATCTAAAATAATCCACTTTTCACTTCAAAATGACAACATAACAGGAGACACTGGTAAATTAAACGGTAAACTTGATCACAAGTTCAAATGTGATAACGTATAAGCAGTAGACAATTCTTAAAAGAGTTTCAAATCAGTCTTGATGCTTGTAAGGCCGTTACTGTTGATTTCTAAGCCCCCTGTTAATCAATAGGCAGTCATTTACGGATGTAGCAAATAGTTGGTCCTCAGTAACTGTCACAATAAACGCTGGCATACTATGTAATTCTACAGCCCTTGTGAACAACCTATGCACAAACAATTCAGGTAGTCCTTGAGTCCAAAACGTCCAGTGTCAAATACTGACAAGCCTTCAAAATGCTTTGTAATTGCTGTTCCGTTTGTAGCAGGCAGTGCAGGAAGCCTTATCATGTAGGCCTCCAGTGTCCATGTAACGGTGTAAGAAGAGAATCTAGCGGAACATGGCCCGGATTAGCATTGTTCACCTAGTCATGATGATGCACACAACACAACAAGTCTTGCTTTCTAGACGGCTGGTATAAAACTGAGCTGAGCGGGCATAACAGGACGTAACAGCCTATACTAAACATAATGGCTCCTGCAATAAGCCTGATCTTAGGGCACTTGACAGCTGTGGATCATAGAGCCACATGTGAGCCAGGACTGCTGTTGTTCAATCAACCATGGTTATCCCCTTCACATTATAATAAGACTGCTTTGACAGGTTCAGATGATATGACAACAGACTAAATGTTTCAACAATGCTCAGTGTAGGCCTTTGACTAAGCCTTTATACAGTGGTACTGAAGCCACCCATGCAACCTGGCCAGAGACTGGGATTTGAGCCCATGTTCTCAAGAAACATGGCCAATAATAATAAATAAAATTTAACATGTATTGAGCTCAATTGTTTTACCAGATTTATACAATACAGTTCCGCCCTGGTTTGTTTTCATACAAATCTCCAATTTTCCTACCCATCTGGGCTTCACTAATTCCTAAATTATCTGGTGTCTGGTTTGGCCTATGTTGCAAATAGGCCAAACACTGTTAATATTTTCATTAATATCTCCGATTATCCAGCCTCAACTAGTTCCCAGTCTACATTTACCCATTGCAAGGGTTACATTGCGTAAGACGGGACATTCACAGTTCAGAAAGGAAGAGAAGATTAATGTGTTAATTAATCGTCTTTTCCACCTTGTGTCAGGTAGATACCACTGTAAGGGCATTTTTGATAGTGGACATGCTTTCTTCATTTAGCTATTGAAGACCATTCATTTTTCTAACAGAGCAAAACATTTTACATTTTTGGGTTATTCTAGCTAAACAACAAACCTTTGAGCACAGCATAGAACACCAATAAATCAATCCAGAATTTCACAACTTAGGAATTAACTTTGGTTTGAGAAGTTAAATACAAAGTACACAATTCAAAATTTCCCTTTCCATAGATATCTTCATGTCCCTACGCCTCCAGTATTCCAGAATATGGGGATTAGAATCAAATTAACCAGGTATTGTTAACACAACAGAAATGTACAATAACAGATGCTCATTTCACAATATGAATGCATGGCAACAATGTATTATTACAATAAGCCAAATTTCTGAATCATTCAGCTGCCTAATTATAAAGGATTGAGTAAGGTTATGTAAGATTACATACACACTGTCAATGTTATCAAGGCTTGTATGCATCTTCTGTTGAAGGCTTTCGTTTTACATGTACATGCATGGAAGTTGTTGTTGCAGCTTCACTATACCGGGTAGTGGTGAAAATGTTTGTTTGTTTGACTGGTGTTTAACGTTGTACTCAAGGGTATTTCACTTATATGATGACGGACAGAAATACAGAACATCACAAACAGATCTGCTTCCTGTTACCCTTTAGCTCTGCAACACCAGGGCAACAGAAAGCAACTTCTTTTCTTGCCTCTTAAGATCGACCGAGGAAGCAGAGGGAGGTGAAAATGAAATAGCTTCAAATTACACAATGGTAAATCTGGAGAATACCAAAAGAGTATTAGCAAAAAGGTTCAAAATATATTGTAAATAAATATATTTTCCTAGATAGGCCTATCAATTCAGTTTGTTCGACTGGGGCTTTAAGAACATTAAGAAAATTTTAAAATATGAATAAATTTTTCTGTCAATATCAATTCTTCTCTTTGTTTCGGGAATATTTATTTAATTTATATTTTATATATATATTTTTAATGCTGACAAAGAAATTTAGATTACATCTATAAAATATATATTTCCTCTTACCATTACAATATATGAAAGCCCTAGAGGCCTAACAGAGGATTAAAATATTAATATTGATTTTAAAACAGTCCATATCTTTGTACAATGGTGGGCACTCATGCAGTTTTTCTTTCAACAATGTTATTTTCAAAAATGTTAATCATGCGATAAAACTCAGCAGCCTAAATCTAAAATAACTGACTGGCAGCACAATGCCATACTGTAGGTTGGCGATTATACCTTCATGCACATACACTGTACACTCTCGTACAGAGATCTAACAACATGACCGATGGAATCAAGCTGTGTTAGCTAGCCATTGTGGAACTTTCTCACAGCGGCTAAAGATGCAGTATCTAGACTCGCTGCACGGATAACGTCAGGAATTGCGTAAAAAAATTGACAGTTGCAGCGAAGCAGATTAGCGAAAAAAGAAACGTTGCTTCACAAAGCAGTATTGGAATAAGCTAGCTCGGAGTGTTTCTCATCTCTGATATGTTAGCAGTCGCGATGCTGTGTACAAATTTTACAATGCTCCGAGGAATTTGGCTGATATTGATGCAACAGGAATGAGGAATTCAGGAGTGAATCTAATCCTTTTCAATCATGTTAAACAAGCTTTTGAATACCTGCTGACATATATTGCAGCAGTGTGTCAACAATGATTTACACAGGGGACAAATAGCTATACATAAACGTAACAAATAAACGCAGGACAGGGCTGAGAACTTCCGCTAAATGTCCTCGTTGAAATACGTGTTTATATCAGACAACAAAGAAAGGGACAGTGTTGTCGTTGTTGTTGTACAAGTACACAGAAAAAATATTAAATAAAATTTGGTTTATCTATATTGACAAAAAAGAAGTATAATTACGGGAAGTGCTACACATATTGAAAATGTATGTAAATATCATACCAAATCTAGATATTTGTTCACAAAAAATAAATGTACACAATTGCAAAAAGAGAATGCTTTGAATCCATTAATCTTCTAGAATATTAAATATTCAATTTATATATATGACTTCTTCAAGAATCAAAAGTATATCATGCCAAGAAACAAGATCTAAAATACAGGGATTTATTTAGGTAATGTATTTTTACGCTTTCATCTTTCTAATACAGATTTTGGTTGTCATGGAAAACGAAAAACACATCAAAATGATATGGTCATAAGTTTGAAATACATTGTCCAAATAATCCTATAAATCAATAGATCGATTATTTGATCAAACGTTTCCAAACCCAGGTTCCGAGATTTCATAAAACGGGGGTGATAAAGTTTCAGATAGTTAACTCAATGCTTGGAAGACAAATAAACAATGTACTGTGGCTGTTTAAAGGAACAGAATTTTATCGACAGGTGAACTTCACTACTGTTCTGACATTTAGCCTTTTTTTTTTTACCATCTCTCCCGGGAAATCTCAAGCTTAAGTAAAAACCAGAAAAGACACAAGACTATTTATCGCATACAGAGTCCTCGGGCTCAAAATCCAATATTACCTTAAACCCTTTCTGAGCCTGTCAATGTTTTAAAACAAATGACACCCAAAAGCATAATCATATTTATTTCGTGTCACTTTTGTTCATTTGCTGAGCCTACAAGATGTATAGAGAAAGTCCAATAAAGGTTGTATTCTGTCACTCATTCTTAACAAAACTGGACATCCAGCTGCTATAATAAATAAAATAAGAATTTATATTATCTGAATTTGCTTGGGTCTGATACCCATAACAACTCAATATTAATACCTATTCAAGAAATTTTCTCAATAATTTATCTACAAAGGGAGACCATTCATATATTTTAAACAGTTAATATCCATTTGACAGTGTTTGTTTGTTTGTTTGATTGATGGGGTTTAACATCGTACTCAAAGGTATTTCACTTATATGACGACTTTACACTGTTCCTAGCCTTGTTATGGTGGAAAAACAGGAGGAAACCTCATCTAAACCACCCCTGGGATTCATTCAACAGTGAGATAAATTTGTAGAAACCTATATAAAAAGTGTTGCATTCAAAGACTCCTCCTTCAAAATGAGAGGCCAATGTCAACTGATCCAATTGTTTTTGGCCTGAACCAGACAGACAGGTGAAAACCAGATGTAATATATTCACAAATGAATCATAAATCCAAAATGGAAAGCCGGAGTAAGACAGGAAGCACTGACTCATTAAACGTCATGCTGATTTATCTCCTGGATTTCTTCTCTCAATAGAATTCCGCAGGTGTTCGTGAAGATTGGATCAAACTACTAATTATTCATAAAGAAACAGAGTCTACAGGAAATATGCATTTGGTGATATAATTGTCAAAATGACACATTGGAAAAGAGATACTCACTATAGACAAAACAATTTCATGACTTTTTACTGATGTAAATCGCATAATAAAATATTTCTTTTTTTAAAAAATCTGTTATTTCACATTTTCTTATTCATATTGAGTGGAAATATCAGGACTTTCTCTATTATTAACCCCTTGTGTGGGCCTAAGGGTACACCAGGTTATACACTAATATGACAAAGGGTAGCCCTATAAGTTTTGTTTTGTTTGTTTGATTGAGAATTAACGTCACACTCAAGGGTATTTCACTTAAATATGATGACACTGTTTCTTGTCTTATCACGGTGGAAAACCAGAAAGAAACCTAGCAAAAACCCCACCCGCGATTGCCAGAGCCACATCTCATATACCTGAGGGTCGACAGAAGGACGTCACTCTGTGGACAGTACATCAAAGTAGGCTTTAGAAAGCGCACTTGATACGACTAAGCCACGCCCAAAGGTCCAGCCCAATTAGAAATAGCAAGACTAACATAAACAGAAGATGATAAATATTCATAAATGTTAACAAAATTACAGTCTGCAACTACTAAATAAAGACTACATTTATAACACACTGACCTGACACTTGGACATTAATGGACTAAAAAATTGGATCTACAGCAAATTTGACCGTAACCAATCACAGAAGGTTTTTAGGCAAAAAGATTTAGATCTTAACCAATCACAGAAGGCTATCCTATTCTCTGCCTCGTTCAAAGGTGCCATCTGCTTGTCCCTATCACACTTGTGGGGCCTGTTGTTTGAAGCTCTTTAAACTATAATCTAGTGTGTACTGATTGATACAGACCTCCAGGGGTCATAAATACCTCCATCCCTGGTCAATAAGACCATTGGGTCTATATATTGTATAACTGTGTATAGACCTTATAGACAGGCCATAATTGTATACCGTCTCTTTACTTAATACAAATTTTATTATATATATATTATGTCATCCATGTGGTTCGATTTAATGATGAATACATAAATACTGGACCTAATATTTTATTATGCTACCCTTCTGATCCAGTAAATGGTGAGTTGGTGAGGTCTGTCAATCAGTTCATGACATAGCAGTTGGTAGAATTATGTGGGTTATGCACTCAGTGAACAAGGACAGAGATCAAATGCGGGGAGCAGCTTGGGATGTGTCATTAACAGCACAGTTAAGTATTCATAATTATGGTCCGTCAGTGGGTGTTAACGAACAATAAATTACAGAATAGCAATGAGGGCAAACTAACCACAGTCGCAATGCGGTGGATTTCATAAATATGGTTAATGTTTCAAATACATGATGTACATGTGTATAATGGATACAGTGAAAAAATATGGCATTCACTTTTGGCCATCTGTTTAAAATTGAGGTCATTTCACTTATTTTGTGCTGGAAATGTTGCAAAAACTGTTACCTCAGTGGAGTACTGTTATCAAAGACACATGACTACAGTGTATGACCAGGTGGGGATTTGGTTTGATTACGGGCTAATACCATACTAAAGGTTATTTCACTCATCCCATGACCAGCAACAGACAAGGCATGACAATCACAAGATGCATTACAAAAACATTAATAGCACACCAACTTCCTGTTGACACTCAGCTCTAAGAGCACAGAGGCAACAGTGTTTGATTGGTTGATGGGGCTTTAACATTGTACTGAAGGATATTTCACTTCTATGTCTACAGATTGTCCACCTCACACTGTTCCATACCTTGGTTTGCACCATGTACCCCCCCCCCCCCCCCCGATTGCCTGAGCCAAATCATGTGACTCACTCATATACCTGACGGACCCGATTTGTGAAGGTTCATTGAAGTAAGATAACTAAGGGCACAGGCTAACCACTTAACCACAGCTGTGGGCATCAGGAAGCCCTATTTAATCGCTGACTTCTCTTTTTAAAAAAATACAAAGTCTAACTCATGCAGTGATAATCTCATATAACAAAGCTGATACTGTTTAGTGTTTATCTACATTGCTGTCACTGAAAAACGTTAGGTGGCAGCAAAAGTTAGCACTTATTATGAATATGCATTTGGTAACCTGCGTTGACAGTGCAAATTCAAAATCACGTTATAATAATAAACGAGTCTCATTATCAAAATGATACACATAAACGAGCCAGATGCGGCAGAAAGCCAAACTAATGACTGGTATTTAAAAAAATTAATTCAAATTATCATTACATAATGCCATTGAAGATGAAAAGGATGTTTTTTTTCACAGGGTTCTCTCATATTTTGATTTAACACTAGTGGGTTTAGAAATAAAAATAAAATAAAAAAACGATTTAAAAAAATATAATTATTATCTAAATAAATAAATTAATAATATTGGCAAACATTACTGTATTTTAGTTTCACCTAATTATATGGAATCCTTTTCGCACCATACTGCGGCTAAAAAAACTTGGAAAGTTTTGTAGGTTTATAGTAATTGAGTTAATTAAAAATTTGACCTTCTGCTTCCACTTGGAGCGTGATAAAAACTGGGAAATTCACGAAGTCAAACATACAATGGGAAATAGTCTTGCAGAGTCGCCAGAAATTTTATCCCAAAAGACGAAAGATGTGGGAAAAAATTCCACCAGTCTTCAAGCAAAGTAAAACATAGGAAAGAAATAGATAGGAGAGTCATTCATGTTACCTACACTTTTTGGGTTCAGTAAGCCATGTAATCTGTTGATTGGAAAAGGGTCAAAGCAGATGATGGGCTCGAAACACCCACCTTAAAGGGCTCAACCAGGAAATAGTCCTGAGGAACTGTTTACTTACAAGCAATCAATCCTCCCCAATATCGGGATAGTGCTGGCAGTGAGGGAGGGGTTAGGATGGGATGGTGTTGGGAGAGGGGCATTGAGGGGTAGCTAGTACTTAAAGGTTAATTGGAATCAAAACAGCTGTAGTTAAATTTGTACCTAATGAATGGGATTTATATCTT
>JARFOD010086140.1:0-17253 GCA_031763545.1 Mopalia muscosa | reverse complement strand
CCCCCCCCCCCCCCCCCCCCCCCCCCCCCCCCCCCCCCCCCCCCCCCCCCCACACACGGAGGCGCAAAAGCCTCCCAATCCCATTGGTAGCAATGGAAAAATCTTTCGCTTTAAAACACCAATCTCGAAATGCTTCTTAAGCGTATGAATATTAGATCCCCAAGAAACTTCCAGGAATTGTATTGTCGCTATATATAAGTATGAATATAAAATACGTTTGTTATCTGATTAGGTCAGACCTACACATAGCGACAATAAATAATAATTTCAGTGAAGTTGTTATAAAGGAAACATATATGGTAGGTTATTTGTATTTCAGCCCATGAAGGAAAGCTACGCTTGGTTGGTTTCATGGGAGGAGAAGTACAGGTTTACCACAACAACTCGTGGCACGGCATCGGGGTTAGTCCATCTTCCTCACCCAAGAATGTGGCTACCGTCATCTGCAGATCTCTCAACATGTCCACGTAAGAAAACCCTCAACATCATTGCCTATAATGACCGCTTCTCTCTAAATGCCTCTCGGAGTGCTGTGGGCAGATTTCTCCAGACCGATCGAGTCTCAACCGGCTAAGTCGTTAGCTTGTTTAGCTTGAGATAGTGTAAGCCAACCCGACATTACAGAGTGAATCGTCGTAGCCTTATAGAATGACGAAAAACGCAGCATAAATATTTGTTATCAGAAATATTCTCATCCTCAGCCTAGCTTTGTAAACATAGCCAATACATACAATATGGATTTACTGTTATTGGGCTATGCACGGGTAGGCGCCATCTTGGATAGTGACGTCATTCCTGAGCTCGCTGACGCGCATTTTAGGCTTTTCATACCAGCAAGGGATTTCCCTCTCGTGTGAGAAACCCAAGAAAAACAACAAAACGTAATTTATTTATTTCAATGTGCCAGTGTTTTGTCTTCAGAACCCACTACTTTCTACCTGTTTCTTTTGTAATATTAAAGCTTTTAGTGGCAATTTTCTTCCGAACACTGCAACAGCGAAAATGGATTCCGCGTCTATAGCACGCGAGTACCACATGTAAATAATTTCTCATTTTGACGAAAATTTGACATTACACACTTAAACATCCCCTTAAATGCTGTGGCAAATATCATCTAAATGTGAAACGTATTTATCTTGAAATTCAAGTGGCAAATACGTCTCGCGGGCAGTGCTATGGGGAAAAAGGATTCAACGCCGACATGTTAACAGTTTCTCATTAGGATGAAATGGTTATATTATACACTTACACATGCCTTTAGACGCATCGCCAAATTTAATCAACATGTGAAAACTATTTAACTTGAAATTTCAGCTTCTGTTACTGGACCTTCTTCGTTGTCCCATCTCACACCTTATCAGTTTACATGTGTGATGTTTTGTTGTGGCGAGTAGATTTGCACTCGATCATGCACAGTACATTAACGTTTGTCCGGTTGTATATATCAGATGCAATTGTCCATATTGATGGCTTTTTTTAATTTAAAGTGGCACTGGTATAGAAAAACCCTGTTAACACGGAGTAGATTTTCTTCAGAAATGTGTATTTAAAAATTCCCATGCATATGGTACATACATGTACACTTATAATAAGATAGGCTGAGGGCGGGTTCAGTAATAGAGGCTTGCATTTCAAGAGAAATACTTTTCACATTTCGATGATATTTAGCACAGCATTCGAGGGCATGTTTAAGTGTGTAACGTTAAATTTTCGTCAAAATGAGAAATTATTAACATGTCGTACTCGCCTGCTATAGACGCGGAATCCTTTTCACTGTTGCAGTGTTCGGAAGAAAATTACCACTAAAAGCTTTAATATTACAGGAGAAACAGGTAAAAAGCAGAGGGTCATAAAGACAAGACACTGAAACATTGAAATAAATACATAACATTTTGTTCTTTTACTTGGGTTTTTCACACGAGACGGAAATCCCTTGCTGGTATAAAAAGCATAAAATGCGCTTCGGCGAGCTTAGGAATGACGTCACTATCCAAGATGGCGCCCATCCGTGCATAGCCCAATAACAGTAAATCCATATTGTATGTATTGGCTATGTTTAAAAAGCTATTACTCGACCAGCACATTGTCCCATTCTATGGAGTAACAGCCTATTACATAATAAGGGAGGGTTCTTTACTATGTATTAAGATGCTGGAGGAGCGACTGAATAAGGAAGGAAAATCTTGGTGATCTCCTGAAGATCCTGTACGTTCTGGGAGTTATCTTAGACAGTAGGAGCTATCTTCGTTAGATACACATAACCAACCCATGTCAGAATATCCTTCGATACTTTCCGTACCGGTACAGGTACAGTTATTTGGATGAGAATGGAGGCAAGAATATTACACGAAAGCGTGTACTATTAGGGGCGATTGTTTTGTTCTCATGCGTGGAAATGATCGAACCAAAGTACTCCGTGGATTTATATTTAAAAAATAACACGCCAAGCAACCAGTTTCTTCAGTAATATCACATTTGAACAAAATACCGTTCCTTTCTTAAATATGACCTAAAAATGTTTAAATATTACAAATTTTGTCTCTTGTAAGTAAATTAATCGTAATGTAGTTCCAATGACGTCATCATATCAAGGCATAACAATAAAATCGTGGATACGTGCGCCATCTAAAATAACCCATGTATTGCCCATTACTGTACGGAAATTGCCGAGGATTCATCCGACATGATAAAATTTTGTCGGAACCTCTTTTGATACTTTCCGTACCGGTACAGTTATCTCGGAGGTAAATGGAAGCTATAATATTACACGAAAACGAAAGCCTGACTAGGAAGAAATGACGTCATAATTCGCCAATATATTCTTCCTGTGTGTGATCGTTTTCAGAGGTCATTAAAATGGAAATATAAACCGAAAGCGAAACCTCATAATATAATGTTAAATTTTTCGCCAAAGTTGCGATTTTTGATGTGCACTTATTGGTGACTGTCATGACCAATTCATATAATTATTATTCAAATGTAAAAGGTGTGTCGAGCATACAAATATGCAAAAAGAACGAAATATATTTTTATCCACCTAAATGACAATGAATTCAAAAAACCCCTTATCGAACATTTTCAGTTTCGCTATTTTATCGTCTTACAGGAACGATTCAACAATGTAGCTCACCACTCCAACCTCTACTCTATATTCAGGCTCCTGTGTATCTTTGTAGGGTGTACTGTTTTGATGTAACTAAGCATGTCAGACTTGTTACCCCATTTTGTTTTAAAAAGGTGGATAAATATTTCTTACATTTTAAGAAAGTTTCTCAGAATTAGGTCTGCTGAAAGAATCTTGGACTTTATTGTTACAAACTGTTCTCGAGGGTAAATCCCAAGAAATCCATTCTGCCTTGTTAATTGAACAATGTTCAGATTTATTGTAGATGATTTGCACAAAACCTGTTAGGGATGAATACCTACCTTTCATTTCCAAGGGTGTAGTGACTGTTACTGGTAAGGAATCTAGTTTGAGGCCCTTCACTATTTTAAAGGATACTGGTGATCTTCAATCTCTAATGTTGGATAGTGTGTTACCAGTGTCTGAAGATTCATCCCTAACTCCGACTTTTTGTTAGAGTGTACGCGGGTGTGTTATTGTTCCACTCTATTATGTCCAGATAAAATCAGATTTGGTGTCTGGACTGGTTAAGTAGTAGTTTTGAAGTTACTCCCTGATCCGGGTGTTGACTTTTTGTTGGGTAATGATTTGATGGGAGCTCAGGTACTAGTGGTACTAGTGTTTCAGACATTGATACATCAAGAAAAATGTTATTTTTGAAATGGCAAAGACTCTGAAATGAAGACTGTTAGGGAGCTCACCTCTACCAGCTTTTGATGAATCTGTTATCAGGGTTACAATTGATAGTGTTGGTCCTCTTCCTAAGACGAATACGTTGTTACTCACCTTAATGTGTGCTTCAACAGGGTTTCCTGAAGCAGTTCGCCTTAGGAAAATCTCAGCCCTTGTAATCATTCAAGCTTTGACAAAATTGATCACAATGGTGGGTTTAACAAAAGTTGTTCAGTCAGACCACGGTTCGGACTTTATGTCGTGGGTCTTTCAACATGTCATGTACCAATTGGGTACAAAACAAGTCCAGTGCCTATCATTGAAACTCTCAAAAAATATAACTTAGACCTACTGTTATAAGACTGAAAAAGAATGGGACGAGGGCATACATCTTTAATAGGTCTTAACAAAGAACGACCTAGTTGTCCAGTTTGATACATGAGTTTCCTCAGCTTTTTGTGGATGTAACTGGTCGTACTGATAGAGTTAGCCATGACATAAGGTTCAAGGTGTGAAACCAGTGAAACAACACCCAAACAGGACGAATCCCATAAAACTTGAGCACCTTCGTACTGAAATAAATTGATGCTTCAAAATGACATTATTGAACCCAGTGACAGTCCATGGAGTTCGCCGTGTGTTTTGGTTCCTAAGCCTGGTGGGAGTCGGCGCTCCTGTGCGAATTTAAAGAAGGTGAATGTGTTATCAAGATCTGACTCTTATCCTATTGCTACAGCTGATGGTTGCAATGATCGAATTGGCCAATTACCTAAGTAATTTGACCTGTCAAAGACAATTGGCAACTCACTTACCGACAGTGCCAAGGAGCATTTGTGACCCCAGACGGACTTTATCAGTACAAGGTCATGCTGTTCGACTTGAAAACGCACAGGCGACTTTTCAACGACTTATCAATAAGATAACGGCTAATCTGGAGGGAGTTAAATTTTACATTGATGGTGTCGTTTATTTCATGGATTGGTGCAATCATCTTATATACATTCGGGACTTATTTGAAAGACTTTCTGTTGTTAAACTCACCATACATCTTGTAAAATGTGAATTTGCTAATTCTCATGTGTTTCTGGGACACATTTATAGGTTTAGGTCAGGTACAGTCGTTTAAAGCTAAAGTGGAAGCAACCGCTAGGTTACCGGTCCCTACATGTAATATGTAGCTGATGATATTCTTGGGTATGGCCGGCTACTATCGGAAATTTTGTTCCTATTTGTCTGATGTATCAGAGTTCACAAATTTACTAAGAAAAAAAGGTAAGTTTATTTGGAGCGATAGTTGTCAAACCGCATTTCAGAAAGTGAAGGCTATACTCACGAATGCTTCAGTACTTCAAGCACAAAATTTCAAAAAGTACTTAAGCTATAAATTGATGCAAGTGACATAGGGGCTGGTGAGGTTCTGAAGATAATTTTAGCTGTTGGTTTCTGTCCTTTCTCATTTTATCACGTACCATGGGTAAAACGATTATACGCGGGAGCGGAAAAGGGGACGCATGGGCTGACTGGCATGTCTGAACATCTTCGGCCATTTCCCTACCATAAATAATCTCCGATGGAGAGCTTTATTTCGGGAGAGATAACTCGCATGGGTTAACTTTCATCATGGCTGAATTATCCACGTGTCATTGTTTACATCTAATGGCTATCCCTGTGTTGATATGGTGACGGCATAGGAGCTACATTATTATCTAAATACTTAGAGCCGACGAAATTTAAATAAAATATTTGCAACAAGTCCTACATAAATATGGAACAATGTTTTGTTAAAATGTGATTTTTACCCAAGAAACGGGCTTGTTTGATATGAATATTTTTTAATACAAAACCGCGGAGTATTTTAGTTGATTTCCACACATGCACACAAAACATCTGGCGGTTAACATAAGTTTTCGTGTTTTCGGGTTGTGACGTAGTCTCGTTGTATCTTCCCCTTAATAGCACCAGCTCCCGCTTACTCCACAATAAAATCCGTGGATAGGTCTACCCCTACATGCCGTCGTAACGCCCGCATACTGAAAGAACAGCCCTTATTATGTATAGTGGTGCTTGCCAAGAAAATATATGAGGGCTGGGTCCTTAATGCAGGTAAGCTTATCTATATCACAGTTGCATACTCCTGGTAATAATAAATACCTGCATAACTACTAAATCTATACTACTGATTACGGGAGATAAGCCCAAAATTCTTTCGCTAAAAAAATATAGATTACGCCAGTTTCGGCTCTATCTGTATAAAATGTTACCTATTTTTCAGCTGACGATGATCTCAGATACTCTCTGCCGTCGGATTGGGCTGATTTAAACCTCTACCGCTTCGTCTGGCCGGAAAATTTAAATAAGGCTACTCTGGGTGTTGTTGGATGTGTTGGTATAAGAGGTCCGGTGATCCCAACCCTTGAACTACAGGCCCGCTGGGTGGCTGGTGTCTTCTCCGGACGGCTGTCTCTACCGTCACGTCAAGAGATGATGAAGGAAATTACCCAGCGAAAACGCTCTATCGTTGATCGTTATGGCTATTTGAAGGTCGTGGTATGTAGACGAGATATTTTGCTGACCGTGACGGTTGCATGTTAAGTTTTCAGTCTTTATTTAAACAAGAAGAAAACATTGCGGCAGAATTTGCAGGAACTTAGTGCGATGTTGATTCAATTATGGCGACGCATCTCCCAAGCTGTGTTCAGACGCATAATTCAATCCATGAGACGTTACGTCAAAGTTGTGAACGCTCATGGAGGGCATACGGGCTAATGACATGCTTTCAGCAAGTTGTATCTTAACATTTTCTTAACTTAACATTCCGTAGTTTTTATTTCGAAAACTTTTTGCGAATTTGGCACATACGACCTTTAAGCCATTATCTCAAAAAACAATCTTGCAGATTTTTTATATTTATTTTCGTTTATAAGATATTAAACAAATAGTTGTTTAATGGCGGATTTTTATAATAATGTTTTATTAATTGTGCAAAAACTAACTTGAATTTAGAAAAACCCTATGACCATATTTTAGTTTAAATACTTGTCTATAAGTAAATGTAAATTTTAAGAAACAATCTCCGCCCATCGAAGGAAAATAGGAGTTATAAACAAAGTTCCATTTTTTAAATTATTGAGGTTTTTGTTAATTTATGCCATTATAAGCTAAATTGAATCATAATATAACATAACATTTAGAATCTTGAAGTCCTCCTCTTTCTAAATATATGCGTTGTTAATACACTCATATTTTGGAAATAGCCAGAGAAGGGTATGGCATTGCGTATGTATGCAAAGGCGCTCATGTCAGATGAGTGTGACGCTACGAACCCAAGTCGAAAGGTAAATCGTGTGAACGGACAAATGTCCTAGCCGGCTAAGACAGCTGTCGTGTGAACGGTCCTTTATCTATAAAACAGCCCTAAGTGACGTCTTACCGTCCCATTTTTTTTTTTTTTTGCGATTTTATATGTCAGGTATCAACATCATATCTGGAATCCTTAGTTTTCTTGAAGGAAACTAGCTCTTGAGTTGGAGCGCTTCTATTCGTGTAATTGCTCTATACAGTGGATTTTGTAGATTTAGTAGACTAACAGGTTTAATATCCCAATCTAATAATTTCTGTATCCTATTCGTAGGGAAACATACTGAAATTTCAGTTCACATTACTGGTGGAATTGAGAAAAATAGCGGTTTTCAACAAGTACCTGAACCCCCATTTTTGAGAAGGCTAATGACCGATTTCGAGTCTTGTTTGACATAAAATGTGACCGAAAGATCAGTATTTCAAATATTATTGGTCATAGTTAATTGAACCCATAATATCCAGAGTAAAATAAAAAAAAAAAAAAAAAAAAAAAAAAAAAATAGAGATAACACCTTTATGTGCTCTCTAACTCTGTATCTCTAAATAAGGCTAAATTGTATGGAATACTATTATAGATACTAGAAGGAACCTAACCCTACCTTCGATATGGTCGTAAATTCTAACACTCCACGGGTTACGTGCCATGCGCAAATATACATAACAAGGAACACAGCTCATCGGTCTTAAGAACTCTGCCGCAAAAAGTTTGACAAATTAATTACTTTAGAATGTTGTTTTAAGATTTAAATTGTAAATTTATGAGACAACAGTGACAGCTTTGTTTATGGCAGTTCCGACTTCTTGCCGTCACAGACTCGCACTGTATGAGCAAATCAATAGTTAAAATCCATCTCGAAGACAAAACCCGGCTATACTTTAAATTAATAAATTCACTATTAGGTAAACAAACTTGTGGTGTTGTGATAATTTTAATTCCCAAGAGGGTAAACACACGTTACATCCCAGCGTGCGATTGTCCAAGTACCAAATTTCCGATAATAAAAATAAAATCAAACATGGCTGCCGCCACTTCAAATTTTTTTAAATTTTAAAAACATACAGCACAAATAGGGAATTAGTTGTCCAAAACATATCCACTTCACAATCGTTATGATTTATGGCATCCAAACATCATAAATATTGTTTTCCAATACTTTTTCTGCGGCGTTTTTCGCTGTTTTACATCTCAGCTGAGTCTGATGGCGTTGTCATGGTAGCACGCAATGCCAGGGAGGTAACTTCCTATTTCTGATTGCCTGGTTGTTGACACTGCATACAAGGGTGAATTTAGAAAGAGCCATTTTTGTTACCGCGGGATAGTTCTTTTTCTGTATGTTTTTGGTTAAAATGGTGTTTAAACCCTCGACATCGGTTACAGTTAGGTTTTTCAAGACCCCAGCCGTCATTTTGACATCTCAACAAAACCCTCGACGTCTGCAGCGGCTCGGGTTTTAATTGATTCATGTGTCAATATGACGACTGAGGTCTTTACAAACCGTACAAAGACCTTTGGCCAAGACTGAAACCCCTAATCCTTCTAGGCGGTTCCCAGCCCCCAAATCCGGTTCAAAGTTGCCTAGTCGCATACGGTCTCGGTAACATTCATTTCCGATACTGTGTCGTCGGTATGTCAATAAAACTCCAATATCCAAAAATTCGCTTTCCATTTCAAACGCTTGGATATCTTCGCTCTTCGTGCATTTGAATACGAAAGCTCGGCTGTGCTCACACGGTGTATTTTCTCTCCATGTTGTCAGTGTTATACAGCAGCACATGGCATAAGACCACCATTAATTTGCCATAAGCCGTATTTTTAGCGTTTGGCCCCACAGCTCCCTCCCAAACTTTTCTTGAGCGAAAACCTCTGGCACACACTTTAATCTGTCCTTTTGGAGTTCTGAGTTCAAATCTTGACAAACCATGACAGGCAAAACCTGGAGTTGCAGAGCCTGGACGGTTAAAGGTGTTGTCAAGCCAGCTTGTAAACAACAGCCCAATCACCCCTCCATCAAATGGTGATGAATACACCAAATGTGACCTATTTAGGCTATAATATTCCACCAGAAACCGCCTCTCAGTTACTTCACATCAATACCAAATACTCCCTAAAAAACAAATTCCCAGGACCAGAATAAATAAAAACAAGACTACACACCATTTTTGCAAAGAACTATATTCGAGGCTGAAAAAACGGAAGTCAATAATAGTGGTCTTACGGCATATGGTAAAGTTGCATCCCGCGTAATCATAGGAATTTAGCTTTAATTCTACAGCCGCGCTTTCGTAAACTCTCGGTTGTCGAAGCGTTTGAAATGACAAGCGAATGACTGATATTGATGGCTGGTTGATGTTACATACAGACGACAAACTATCAGAATGACTGTTGCCTAGACCTAATCCTACAAGGCACCTGTGGACCCGATTGTGAGGCCGGGAGCTGCCTATCGAAGCTACTGTTGGTTCCTTCCAGTAAACTAAGGATTCCCGTTATGACGCTGATGACTAACAAATAGCACGGCCAAAAGAAAATGGGGAAATTAAGACGTCAGTTAGGGCCACCTGCAGATAAGGCATATTTGAAGCTAATAGTCAAGGCTTTTTCGTTTGTCCATACTGTTGAAAAACTAACTTTTTCTTTAGTTTTTATTCGACACCTTTATTTTGTTTGCAACATTGTTTCCTTTACAGGTGGAGAGTTTACCATACCAGGACGAGTTGATCAATGAACTTGGTGTGAAACCATGCATTTGGTATTTTTTGAGAAAACCAAAAGATATCTTAAGATGGTACTTCGGCCCGTCCTTTCCCATGTTGTATAGACTGTATGGGCCTCATTCTTGGGGCGGGGCTAGACATGCAATTGACGAAGCTGTATCGAACTCTCGAATAGACCAAGAACGCAGGAGATCAAAAAACTCGAAATGAATTACAGACTTATACCCGTTTACCCCATATCATAATTAAAAATAGCAAGCGGAGAAGAAAGCAGGCCGCCGCTCAAGGCTTATTTTGAAAATAATATGATAATAAACCCAGCCAAAAATCCCTACTTGAATTTAGAAGTTTTTCCCACCAAAGTATTAAAGTTATGTATCACCCTGTATTGGTCAATATGTAATGTTGGCCACATTTGTTCGTGAATTTTTTTAAATGAATCCAAATCTATGGACTATGGACTATGGTTACAAAAGAAAAAGCAATAATTTGAGCAATGGCCAGATTGGTTTGCGGAATTAGGTGAATTGCAATCCCATGCGTCTGTTTCCTAACCAGAGAGAACTATTTTTCATGTTTGAAATAAGTCTGTGAATTAGTTCTCAAGTCTGAAACAGAAACAGACGAAAATTTTGCAAAATAATGCAATGGTGGCCATTCGAGATGGTGCAATCCCACATGTTTTCCCAATGAGAGTTTTTCTGTGAATTTGTTCTAAAATTATCATGTGCACAACACAGGCGTGAATCAGTATTGTAAAATTATACAAGGCGATCATTATGTTTTAAGGAATTTTATAAGCAGTGGACAAAAACTGATAAAGGGGAATCCTTTTCTGTCGTTTCAGATAAATACCGCCAGATACCAATCCTTACACTTTTGGTGTCGAATGCGCAGTCTAATATTTTTGAGACCCTTAAATAGACAGGTGGCATTAAAATCATCACATTTAAGTTTATAATTACGTTTTTGTGATTTATTTCCCCGCCAGCTGATATAACTTAAATTATATTATTTACAAAGCGGCTGATAAGAATGAGATTTCAGAAAAAGTCTATTCGTGGAGAAATCAAGCTATTTAAAGACCGGTAATGAAATCAATGTATACAAATTTAAGATCATGTTGCTGTTTTATGTGTTAACATGTTTAAAACGGTAAAACGTAATGGTCATTGTTTGGTTACTTGGGTTTAAATGATACAGATGTAACCGAGGGGATCTAATATGAATGAAACTGGTATATTTAACCTGTGTTCCGCCGTTTTATTTAACACACAATTAATTCATTATTGTTGACCTAGCAACGACGAATATCACAGAAGACCTAACGTAACTCATCAACCATAAATATATCGTTTTTTCTCAGTTTAGTTCACAGATATATGGGACCGGTTGCTCGAAGTACTATTAAATTTAACCCTGTATAAGATCATAGTTGTCCCATTAATACTGCACCCCATAAGTGAGCGGGAGGGCCATGGCCCTGCAGAATACTCCCTCTGCGGATCGAAAAAGGCGAGAAAAGAGGTTGCTTTCTGTTGCCCTGGTGTTGGCAGAGCTAAAGGGTAACGGGAAGCAGATTTGTTTGTGATCTTTTGTATTTGTGTCTGTCATCATATAAGTGAAATACCCTTGAGTACGACGTTAAACACCAATCAAACAATCAAACAAAGACATTGTTTTACCCCAGTCCAACAAACAAAAATCATTAACTGAACAGAATGGTATATATTTTCATGTCTGATTTTGTGTTGTAGGTTTGTGAGCAGTAAGTCCGGAAAGATTTATCTCCACACCGATATTAGACTTATTTTCGCCAGGGACAAGTTTGAATTTGACCCCCGAGTAGCCAATTATGAACTACGGTCATTCACAGAGGGACCAAGAAATCCTAAATTTTCGCCAAAAAGATGACCATAGTACTTATTAGCCAAAAAAAAAATCTCTTTAAATTTGTTTATTTAATTATTATACAAATGGGGCCTGTTTTTTACCTAAGGGCCATTTTCATTCTTATGAGAGAAAAATACCTCAGCATGCAATTCGGGGAATTCTTTCTCACGGTTTTTTAAACCAGTTCTAATTACTTAATTTCGAGAAATTGGTCTTTGTCAATAGGATTTTGTGTCGGTTTAAAGTGGAATTATTGCTCTACTCCGATGGAATTGGGGTGTGCTTCAGATGAAACTATGGTTTACTTGAAGTGGAAATATGGTCCCATAAATAGAATCATATATCCACCATGTGGATTTATGGTCGGCCTAATGTGGAATAATTGTTCAACTCAGATTGAATTGGGGTGTACTTCAGATGAAACTATGCTCTAGTAGAGTAGTTAGAGTTTAATTGTATGGTCCGATAGACAGAATCGTTATCCACTATGTGGATTTATGGTAGGCCTAATGTGGAAGTACTGTTCTATTCGGATGAAATTGTGGTCAACTGAGGGTTAAAGCATGGTTCACTTGTAGTGGAATTATGGCCTAGAAGAGCTATGGGCGGATAAATATAATCATCATCAACTACCAGAGTATGTGGATGGCGGCTTAATGTGGAATTATTGTTCTATTTAGATGGAATGTTGATCTACAAGATGTGAAATTATGTTTCACTTGTAGTGGAATTATGGCTTAGTAGAGTTGGACTTACAGTCGGATAGATATAATGATTATCCACTACATGTGTATGTGGATGTCGGCTTAATATGGAATAATTGTTCTATTCAGGTGGAATTATGATCTACATGGACTAGATGTGAAATTATGGTTCTTTGTAGTGGAACATATGGTCTAGTAGAGTTGGAATCATTATCCACTTCATGTGGGATTAGGTTGAGCTTGGTTTACTCTTTGGGTCCAGCTGACATGGAATTTTGGTCCATTTCCCCTGGAGTTATTGGTCCACTGACTCCACTCGTGATGTTAATGGTAGTTATTACTAAGTCCACTTATTATGGCAGTGCCCCTCCACTCAGTATTTTACTATTTTCATGTGTGAGATGTGGCAGTAGTCACCAATCATCCAGAAAAGAAAATTGTTATGTCTGATTTTTTAAAATGCAAATGTGAATATAAAATGTTGATTTGAATGATAGGTTGTTATCATGTTTGTGTTTTGTTAAGGATATTTGGAATTGGCACAGGAATTTTCACCAGCAAGAGTCACTTCCTGGTGAATGTTGTTTAGTTTGTAATAAGACTAGTCATTCAAACTATGCCAGTTGTTATCTGAACAAAACAAGATCTAAATGAGCTCCACCATCAAGATCTAAATTTGTTCCTCCGGTATTGACACATCAAGATCTAAATGTTCTCCTCTGGTATTGACACATCATCATCTAAATGTGCTCCTCTGGTATTGACACATCAAGATCTAAACGAGCTCCCTCTGTTTTCACACATCAAGATATGGTAAAGTCCTTTACAAAGGGTATTCACTAATGACTTTCAAGTTCATGTAAGGTCCTGTCATATCAAGTTTTGGGGAACTGCTCTGTGATTGGTCATCTATGGACCAACCAATCATCACAGTTAGCTCTTAGATTATGTCCAACCAGAATGCAACAATTGGAAAGCTAATTTAGACCTGGTTTTGTTTAGATGGATATAAGTTGTACTATTACATTCATTTGTATTGAAAGATTCCTTCCCTTGGAGCTAATGTTTCTCTTTTAAAAAGCATTTTTTGTTCACTACAGTTGAACTCCTCTCCTACCAGAATGTTTTGTGTGTTTGCGGCTGGATCTGGAGATATTGTCTTCTTATTTTAGAAATTCTCTGTACATTCTGCTGAATCAAGAGAGTCTCTTATGTCAACTTTTCATTTTGGTATTCGTCTATAATTTGTTGTCTCTTCTCATTTTAAAATCTGTCTCTTCTCATTTTTAAAAGTTGAGACTTCATTGTAGTTTCTTCCGGCATGTCTTATATTCTGACTGTAGAAAGTCTATTGTATAAAGTCTTGTATGTCTGGTCATCTTATAGCTCTAAAAATTCTCTCTGTTCACTGCTGATTCTATAAAGCCTGGTGTGTTCTTTATTTTAGTTTCATGGGTCCTCTTTGTCTGATCTTCTGATTGTACACAACCTTGTCTGTCTGGTCATCTTCTGCTTCTAGAAATCTTCCCTGTTCAGTCTTCTTGTTCTAGAAAGTCTAATCTTCTAGTTTTAGATGTCATCTTTGCTCAATCTGCTGATTGTACAAAACCTTGTCTGCCTGGTCATCTTCTGGTTCTAGAAAGTCTAATCTTCTAGTTTTAGATGTCATTTTTGCTCAATCTTCTGATTTTACAAACCCTTGTCTGCCTGGTCATCTTCTGGTTCTAGAAATACTCTCTGTTGATTGGTTCTGATTCGTCAAAGCCTTGTCTGTCCGATTTTCTAGTTCTAGAAAACCTTGTCTATCCAATCTTCTGATTCTAGGAGTTTTGTATGTTCAATGCTTTGGTTCTAAGAATTTGTGCCACAGGCTTAATTTGTGATTCACTAATAATGTTGACATATTGTTGAAGTTTTAAAAGTCTAAAGGCTCACAACATGAATTGTGAGACTTCATTGTTTTCACTGATAATTAAGGGAGGGGATGTTTGGTTGGTTGCTTACAGGGTTGGTTTAGAACCTTCCTGGGTTCTTACGAATAAAAATATAGAGTTGTTGTTTTGGTATTCTCTCTTAAGATAAACCATGTTTAATACAATCTGTACCAAAAGAGGTGAATACCAAGGTAGGGGAGAAAAGCATGACATACACAACTCCAAGGCTTTATCCAACAAAGCAGTCTTTAATTTTGTTTGGTAACCATAACGAGCTGTGTTAATGAGGTTATGTGAGAAATCCATTTTGGATTTATTCACACTGTTATGTCAATTTTTGTTGGCATGTGAGAATTGTTAAGATTTTCTGTTAATGAAGTTTGTTAATTGATTGTGAATACTGATATCGCTGGTACATGTATTGTATTAGTATATTGTTACGTGAAGTCTGAAACTTGCATCAACTGTATGTCAACTGCAATGGCGTGTCTGCCTTGTAATCCTACTGCGATGTATCGTTTACAGGTTCGAGTCTGTCGACCGTCATGTGTATGAACAAGTCACACAATGTGGCTTCGGCAATTGCTGGGTTGTTTTTTTTACTAGGTTCCTTGTCGGTTTTCTACAGTGTTAAATGGACAATTTGTTGTCATATAAGTGAAATGCCATTGAGTATGAAGTTAAACCCCAGTCAAACAAACAACACGAGCAATATACAATAAGATGTGACTATCGCATTTAGCCATGTCTTCATAGACATACAGTCTGTGCAAGTTTCACACTTCTAGTTAATGGGATTCTGCTATATGGTGCAAAAAAATCATAACAATAGAACTGTTGTTTATGAGAATAGCCATATACCAAGCTGGCAAAACTAGTCCAGTCTTGGTGCGGCTCAATGTCTGTACTGTTGTGGCAGTCCCGAGCTTTGTTATATGGCAAAACATGCCCTATGAGACTGGTTGTATACATAAATGTATAGAATGTCGCCATTGTTTAAAATGATATTTGTATTTAGCTTGTACCTGGGTTGGTTTCCGGTGATGGTTAATCATGACATTGTTGTTGTAATAACTTGAAGTATGTACCGGTTACAGATTAGTATAGAACGAGGCATGTTTCTTTAAGTAGGTCATATTTCCCCAGTATAGACTGTTCTGCTAGAGTGGGCACACAAGGCTGTATTTCAGGATTGATATCACAACTGATTGTCAAGTTGAAAAAGATAATTACAGAGTTAGCATATCTGTTTCTATTTACCTTTCATTATTGATTGCTTAATTGCTTGAGGATTCAATTGCTCTGGAAAATTTAAAATGTTATAGAATACTGTGGAACCCAAACATAAAAGTTGTGAAATATTAAATTATTTAAATACATAGTAAGTTTTTCATAAGAATAATAAAAAAATCACAAAGATAATAAACTTCTTTGTAAATGCTACAACGAGTTTATCTCATTTAATAGAAATATTTTATTCACATAGCTTATTGGTCTTGATTACTATTTATTTCTGACTATAAAATCTGTGTCTATCATAACGCTGGTTCAAACGAAAGTAGAGAAAAAGACAATAGATCTTAAATTGTAAGCTTTTTTATCCAAATTTTTTTTTGTTTATATTGTTCATGTCCACTGTTTCATTTCCGCTACTCTTAATTGTTTTTTTTATGACTAAGAGGTTTTTCTCTCATCTTTATTGTTGTTATTATTTGTTAAGCACACTTACAGAATGTAGTATTTATGATTTCTATATGTATAATTTATATGTAATAGTCATTTTAATATATACTGTGATATATACACCTCTCAAACATGGTCTTACTTGACTTCTTATAGATGCGAATACGTATCTTATATAGACTATATAGAGATACGAAGTGCAGCTGTATCAAAACTTTAGAAATAAGGTGTGCCTCTGAATACTAAATAACGTTGAATCTGCATGACCTAATTACCGCGGAAGACCTTTTTTAAGTGTCGTACTGTTGAGAAATGATTGATTTTGACCTGAAAATGAACGTGGAGTGGTCATTTTATGTGTCGGTCTAACCCAAAAGTGTCCAATTAAGAAAATGAGAAGGTTTGAGTCAGGGTAAGGCCATGCAATTTTTATATATTGGAAGCTAATGTGCCAAAACGTGGTAGCATTCTGCTCTTTCTAGCCGTTAGGAAGCTTAATGTAGCATAGCTATACTTCTTGTAGCTGGCGGTTCTGAGGGAGCTGCCGGTTTCCCAGGTACTCTTGGGATCCCAGCCAATCAGAAGCTGATATATTGTCTCCTGATTTCTTTAACGTCTTTGGTGCCAGTATTGTCGAGGTTGATTACAGCCGTGGCAATAATGGGACATAACTCTGACATGAATGTCAACATTCGTTCTTTAAGAGGGAAAGACAATATAATTAATGAGTATAGGCTTAGTTAATAAGTGGGTAGGGGTCCATGAGTGAGCATTTTAAAGTGTACGTCACTTTTATAGAAAATACGATAGCAAAATAAATTTGAAAAGCTGTTATCATCTTTGTCATAACCAAAACATATTTCGTCCACGCTGCCATGAGCAAATAAAGGTCTCTTCAGCAAAAAAGGCTCAAAATGTATGACTGCTATGTTGTGGTAGACGGGGTTCGTGGGTCATGTGCATTGAGCAATATGTTAAGTAGTCCTGGTATTTTGTTACGGTAACTCACCCAGACATGCGGAGCAACTGAATGTGGGTAACTGTTGCTCAAGCGGTAACACCTCTAGCCGCCATTGTGCCGTTCACGGGTTCGAGTCCGCCTTTCGACCATCAGGTATATGAGCGAGTCACATGTTGTGGCTCCGGCAATTGCTGGGGTGGTTTTTAC
>JARFOD010086129.1:0-18615 GCA_031763545.1 Mopalia muscosa | reverse complement strand
TCCCCTCTTAGACCCTTCTCTTCAAACTATCTTAACAGTGTGGGCGTCAAGATCCATTCATGGATCTCTTGTTTTCAGATACATTTACATAAAAGTGCATTAATGAGAAATAAAGCTTATTGCTTTATAATACACACTTCATTGATGATTGGGCGGGTGGTTGGAGGGAGCTTCATGTTGGATTGATCACATGTCAAAATCAGTACCACAATGCGATAGTTACATAATTTGGGAAACTTATAAAGCGGTCCTCCTGAAATAAGTTTGTATAACCATGATTGGATCCCTATCAGTCCCTAACAGCACAGGCCTGTGTGTGTTGTGATGACATCATAATTATAGTAAGTTCTAGTCAAGATTCTTTAGGGTAAGAAATGTGTTATAGCTCAGGTACACATGTACGGTGTTCTGGCAAACATTTGCAGGAATAACCAGTACTGACCTAGTTACCATCATATAAAAGGGCCACTAACATGTGTGTATAAATTAATCAGTCATTCTTCATCAACCACCGTGCTGTCAGCCTGTCATAAATCATAAATAACATTTTGACTCTCATCAACTTCAATAAACTCTGTTTAGGAGTTGTATTAACAGAAACCAGTGGTATAGTTATGTTACCTTTGTGCTTGTAGTAAGCATTGTAGCCATGAACATAACAAGGCTGTTGTTTTAAATATTCACGGATGTGAAATTGGATGGTGAAATGATATTATTCAATCTTTGATTATATAGAAGCACAGAGAACAAACTAAATTATAATGTTTTAAACAAATTCTGATCACATTTGACTACCAAGTGAACAAAATGACAATATATATTATTTCATTACAGCTCGAAGTTAATGTTCAAAGAACACATGTACAGAATCTGTATGCCTCACTGATGCGATGTTAGTGACAATAATTTTGGCATTTTTCTCCAGGTGCCCGTATGGCAGTGAATCAGTATTAATATACATGAGCACAATTTATCAGCAAAATTAAATAAATAAGCAAGAATAATAAATTCTTGAATTTATTATAGAGTTTTAAATTTACAGGATAAAGTTGAGTGCCTGTAAGATAATACACAGTGCACATGTTACAATGTACTTTACAGCACTGAGGTCTACATGTTCTGAATAGAATAGAAACTGGACTGTACTGAGAGGGTGCACCACAAGGTGGCAATCCTGATGAATCAACATTCTGATAAACCTAACAGTCATGGAAAATGATTAGAGAAGAACTGTTGAATGTACTTATGGAGTAAGTTTATTTTTCAGATGAAGACAGTGTTTCTGGATATGGAACAGGTTTGAGTGACCTGACCCACATGTCACAGTCTGATAAATCTGTTTGGGTAAGCACTGCTTGTTAATTTGTGTGTAGATCACATGACAATAGGTTACAGGGACTGATTAAAGCTGAATATCACTCCTCAGTTTGTTCAAATATTACTTTTTAAGTTGTGTTTATAAAAAAATTTATTGAAATTCAATTTTAAACCAATCTGTTCCATCCGCTATAGTAGTGAGGGGTATAAACTCCATTTGTCCATCTGCTATAGTAGTGAGGGGTATAAACTCCATTTGTCCATCTGCTATAGTAGTGAGCGGTATAAACTCCATTTGTCCATCTGTATCCAAAACCTAACTGGAGCAAAGTTGGCTAGGGGTATATTTTTAACCCAATATTTCAATGGGGTACTGAGGCTATATTTATTCTCATAAGTTAGTGTGATAATTATTTTGCATATTGCTATCTGTTAGGTCACCAGGGGGTATGCTATTCTTTGGTTTCTGGAAACTTTCTCAAGACCTGTTGAAGATTTTGAAACCAAATTATACATTAATTTCAATCAGCAACATTAGTGAAATTCTAGGTCATACATTAATATACATGTCATACTTTGGTGTCTGGAGCCTTATGATTTGAGGAGTGCTGTCCTATGCTTAACACAGACCACTTGTTTTCAACAGACCTGTCTACTCTGTGTATTCTGGAGTATTTTCTACACATAATTTAGGTTAAATAACCAAAAGGCCATCAAAATACACCCCAAAATCTATATTCTGTACTCTGATGTAACACAAAATACACAAAATAGGAAGAAAATACTCATAAAAATGATTTTTTTTACACATAAATTTCTTCTAGGGTACATGCAGGTCTGCTTTGATCTGAAGGCCAGGTACCTCAGCTCACAACAATAGCTAATTTGCATTTTGTTATCTTATTAGTCAAGGGTTAGTTTGTCATGCTTTCGTTTCTGGAATAATATTAAAACTTAAATTCATTTCCATTCATGTAGTAGTCAATTAAAATTACTGTTGATAAGTAATTTATTGTTTTATTAATTAATTAATTTATTAATTTATTGTATTTTCGCAATATATATGCGGGACCAGAGGTATATATGAGATCACTTCTGCTCTAGTTTTTACTGGAATAATCATCTATGATCAATGTTGCAAAATATATGAAAAGCAACTATCACACATGATCAAATGTCAAAGTTTGTCAGATGGAACACAAGTCATGGACATATAATTAACTCTGTGACAATGCTGTCCGATAGTTTCTATCCGCCAAGGACATTTGCCAGCAGTTCTTACATAAAAATGGTTGAGAATAAAATCTAGAGTTTTATTTCTTTGCCTCTATAGGATGTGAGCGATGGAGAGGACACTTTGACTTTAGATCCTAATCTGATTCGATACAGGGCTACAGATAACTCTGCTCATGTCACTGCTATTGAAGGTAATATTCTTCATATTATCAGGTGAAAGGTTGAAATTTGGAAATGCTTTTGTCTCAGAACACTGCTGAAAATATTGTCATATTCCATACTACAAAGTTATTGGATAATGTTTGTGCTTGGATAACTAGAGCTGAGGTTGTGGGTGGTTGGAGGGAGCTTCATGTTGCCCTGGTGCTCTCAGAGCTAAAGGGGAACTGTTTGTGGTATCTGTATTGCTTCCTGTTGTTGTCATGTATTTGTCCTGTCCTGCCTTTGTTTGTTGCCAGTGGTGTCGAGGGTGGTTTCCTTCACCCATTGGGCTGGCACATCGTCATATAAGTGGAATACTCTTGAGCACGTTGTTAAACCCCAATCAAACAAACAAAAAGAACTGAGGATTAAATCTGTTCAACCAATTTGAACAATCAATCAATCAATCAATCATTCAACCAACCAATCAGTCAATCAATCAATCACATGTTACACTCTGGAAAGATTGGGAGCATCCTCAATAGGTTGCCTTGGTCCTGGGGGAGGTGGCTTTGTGGTAGCATTTGCGCTTCCTAAACTGGACCTGCTTCGATTTACCATACACAGGATGGTGTCCGCCGGTCAAGCATCAGGTATATGAGCGAGTCACATTTTTTGGCCCTGGCAATCGCGGGGCTGGTTTTTATGAGGCTTCCTCCCAGTTTTCCACCGTAATAAGGCTATGTACAGTGTGAAGTGGACAATCCATCATCTTAGAAGTGAAATACCCTTGAGTAGGATGTTAAAACACCAATGAGTCAAATCAAATCTTGGTCTGGTGATTTCTGTTACTAATGGATTGTGATGATTTCATTCACCCATTGTATCAGCACATTAACATATGTGTAGATAACTTTGTGAGATGTTCAACACCACAAAAGGAGTCAAATCCATTTGAGATATAAATGCCATAAATAATGGTTGACCCAATTCTAAGAGCAATATCATGGATTCAAACACCACTGTAACATATGTAAATTCACAAATCAGATCTTTCTTATGACAATCAGAACAGCATTTCTGTACTGTTAATCCGAACTTGATTACAAATGATGTAACCTCTGTGTTGCCTGGTGAAATCAGGCATGTTTGCTTGTAAATTTAAATAAATGAATGTGTGTGACTTAGAACTATTCAAACTGTAATAAATTGCAGTGAAATACCACTTTTTCCCGATTTTTGTCCACCACTGCTATTGCAGAGGGGGGGTTTAGAAAAGCTATTCGCCTGTCCGTTCATCTCAAATGTTTGTGAACACGCTAGCTTGAAAACAAACTCACCAATTAACTTTAAACTTGATATGTAGCTTTCTCTTGTTAAGACAACAGCTGGTATTGCATTTCACCAAATTCTGTTAAACGAAATGGCCGTTATTACATAATTTTAGCATATTCATGTCTGTATGTGATAAGTAGAGACTATAACTGTAACAAATTCACAGATTAACATGAAATATAGTCTCATATTATTTAGACAACAAATGGGATTGAATATCATAAAAGTCTGTAAAACAAAATGGCCTCCAATGCATCGTTTTACCATATTCAGGCATATGTGTTCTGAACATGATTAATTTTAGATCAGATTAACAGGAAACCTGGAAGTAAGTTTCCTACTACTAAGATATAGGATATGATTGCAATTCAACAAATGCACAAAGGCATAAGATCCCCATTGCATAATTTTTCAATATTCACCCCTAAATGATAATTTTGAGAACAAATTCACTGAGTAACTTGAAACTTTTACGGTAGCTTCCCCATTTAAGACAAATATTGGGATATCATCTCTACAAATTTCGCCAAAAGAAAAAAAAAAAATTTGCAATCTGATTGGATTTCATTTAATTCCTAACAAAAATGGCCATCACTCAAATTCATCACTTCAAACTTTGCTTTTCACTTTAACGTCACCCTTTGGTTCTTTGAAGAAAAAAATAGTTCTTAAACAAAAGTAGGAAACGGTGATTTGACTGGGATTATGAGCATATATTTTTTTTAAAAAGCAGCTAGTGGTGGACCTGCTAGCTACTCAGCTTGTTCGGATTTTGTTTTTTACCAACATTAATTATGTAACAAATCGAGAAAGCTGTGAATTGTGTAGGACTAATTGATTATTTTGCCAGGTTTTAGGGATGATGTGCTAAATGGAGTTGATGAGGATAACCAGGAACCTAGTGATGCAGAGACTATTTCTGATGATTCAGGCTCCGATTTGGACGAATCAACAGACGAGTGGGAGATTGAACAGAGTGGCGATACAGGCATGGAAAATTCTTCAATCAATAAAAGGAATGAAGCAATCTTAGCTCAAAGAACTAAAAGAAAGTCCCCTCCAGTTGAAATTTATGAAGGTGATGTTGACACAGATGGCACACTCAGTTCACAAATGTCTGTATATACTTCACCCGATATAAGATGTCACGACCGGCTTCAAAAGATCTTCAACAAGCCTGATTCACCATTGAAGAAGTGTAATACCACAGAACACCATCCAACTTCCAGGCAGTCTGGGGAGAAACATTCTCACCAGACCTTGATAACTGTCAGAACAGATATGCCAGGCACAGATTCTAAAGATCCCCAATCAAAAGCCACATTACCATTGGAAGGGCAAGATTACACAAGCAAACATGGATCCGTTTCTGAAGGATATACCTCCCAAAGCTCTGATGATGAAGAAATATTGACTCTCTCTAGTGAAAGAAAAGAGTCACAGCGAACACTGGAAGGGAATGCTACCTACATTGTGCATAGAACTAATGGTGATGCTGTTGGAAATGGGAATTCCCAGAAAAACAATCTTAAAAAAGATGCAATCAAACATAGCCTTGGTGAAACTATTAGCAACAAAGGATTAAAAAAAAGACCTTTTGTTACAAGGCTGGATCCTGAAAGAATAAATTCTGATGACGAAAATAATCTGACATTTAATCCAGCGTTTAATTCTACTAGATGTGATCAATATGAACTTGAAATACCTTCCAGAAAGAACACAGTTAAGCGGATCTGTAATAGAAACATGATATCCCAAAATGCACAACAATCAAAAGTTTCAAAAAACAGTACAAACTTCACTGGCACTTCAAAATCTGAACAACAAGAAAGTGTACTGGATAAAACGTCTTCACCACAGGTTCCCCACTACTTACATGTACATAGGCTACCCAATCACTTGAGGGAAATTACACAACATGCTGGCAATACATATACCAGAAGCCCTCTTGCCAGTGCACCCCCAAAACTGAAAGGAAGTTCTGTGAAGACAGGGATATTTCCAGTAAGAACACCAGATGAAATACACAATATTACAGATAAGACACTACTTTCAAGCAAAAGTGGAGCTGTCCAACACAATGCACAAAACAAGAAACAACAAGATGAGGTTTATGATAAAGTGCTACATAAACCATCAGAGAAAACACTGTTTTCTAATTATACAAGAAACCCTTCTTTAAGTGCTCTGCCAAAGCTTATTCCAAACTATCTAAAAACAGGCCAAAGATCAGCCCTAGGCAGACCAAGTATGATGCCTCAAAGCCCTATAAAAAATGGAATTATTAGCCCATATAGAGGACATTTGAGTGTGGGGTCAAATACCAAAGTTATAATTAGACATAACCATGGTAATATGTTGCCTCATAAACCACAAAGAGATATGTTTTCTAGTTTTGAAAAAAGACAGTCTTGTTTTGGAACAAAGGAAGATGACTTTAAAGGTACAGTTATTGAAAGAGAAAATGTAGATCTGCAACAATCTCTAAAGAAACAACAGAGCAGGATAGTGCCTCTAGGACCACCAGGACATGGCTCTATTAACTCTCATGGCAGACTTTCCACCAGGAGGTCCTGTGTTGAAGACAGTGTGGAACAGATTGTGGATTGTAGATCCCACCAATCCCCTAACAACAGGATAGAGTATCAAAGACCAGCAAAAAACACCTATATCAACTCCTGTGACAGAGACTCATACCAGATGAATGATATTGCAGATGTTAATGAAGAAATGGTGGATTATAAGTCCCCACAATCGTTGAAAAAGCAACCATCAAGAACTGTCTATGTAAACTCTGGTGGTTGGCAATCAAACAAGAGGTCAGGGGTTGAGGACTCCCTGGAAGAAATGATGGATTTTAAATCCTCCCTTTCATTGAGCCATGGACCTGAAATAATAGAATCTAATAGATCACCAAGGTCTTCTTTAAGAAATTCACTTTTACAGTCAGATGTTCAAGAAAGTGCTGTGAAAGAAAGAGGCCATTTTCAATCTCCATGGTCTTCAGCATTACATATAAAAAATATTACTCCTTCAGTTTCTGATAAAACTCAAAATAGCCAACATTTAGTAAACTGTTACCAGAGACACACCTCTGATGTTGAAACAGATATTGTTGGACAATCAGCGGATTGTAGATTCTACCAATCCTCAAAGAAACATCTAGGTGAAGCAGTTGACACTTCTCAATCAGCCTATGTTAATGAAGATAGTGCTACAGAAGACACTATGGAAGTAGACCTGAATGATTTAACCTCCCAAACAGGCAGACAGTGTTACCAGAATCCTAACACTTCTGGATTCACAGAAAAAAGGTATGTGAAGGAAGAAATGTCTTTACTCCAAAATGAGCTGAATACTTTGGACCATACATTACCCCCAAATCCAATCGTTCCTAACCAAACTGAACCACTGTACGATTTTGCCCCCAAGTCATGGGATGACCATATGCTTGTGCAGACGAGAGAAACAGTGAAACACAAATATAGTATGCCAACTACAAGAAATGAACAAGCTCCTGCTGAATATAATAGACCAGCAATTAAAGACAAAAGATTAAAAAAAGAAAGATATACTGATAGGTATGATATAACTAGAAAAAGTGACCACAGTTTAAGATTACAGCCTGCCTATATGTTGAACAGTCAGTGCAATGATCAGACTTCTTTCTCAGCATTTGAGAACAGCCGCATTATTCCAGTGCAAAAACAAAAACGGAAAGACTTCAAAATTAATGCCAAAAAGTCATTGACTCAACAAGATATTGATAGCAGTTTTGAATCAGATGTGCTGAGTTCACCCATTCCCCATTATAAGCTGTCTAATGGAAGAAAGTTGTTTAAAGAAGTTTCAGCTTGCCAAAATGTGTACAGAGTGCCTCCAAAACAGCACAATACCAGTAAACCTAAAACACAAGAAGATCCAGCTGCTGCTTTTTCATATTGTGAAATCTCTCCTACAACTTCAGGATTTACTTCGCATGAATCTCGCAATTACCAAAACGTTCCTGCTCAAGAGACTGGAGTTCCTTCTAATATCCTCCCAACTATCAGTACTTCTTTAACAACAGCTTCTCCTAAACTTACTGATCATTATGGTAATGGTGAAAGCAATATGAAACATGTCAGGCTTGAGCACAGATATATCATTCCCAGCAGAACAGACCCTGTTCCTTCAAGACATCAGTTGCAAGTTAATAAACCACACCTCCAAATGTCCCCCAACTCAGATTTAGCCAGCGTTGGTCAGCCATTTGACACAGTCTATCCCCAAAATTATCCAAAACAGTTGTCATCTCTCAAGTCGCCTTTACCCACAAATTCTCCACAAATCTCCCAAGGTGAAACTCCTTCATCTATTTTGAAACGCCTTCAGAGTATGAAGTTAAAGACACCTTCCAGGGCACAGACGTCGGGATTTTTCCGTGCAACTTGGAATCCTAAGTCTACCACTGATCTCTGTGAAACTCAGCCAGGCTCAGATATCCAAAACACTTCAGGGGAATCTGAAGTAAGAAAAAGCATTCTTGAAGAATCAAAGGAACCAAAATACAGTACCCAATTGTCTACTGGCGAACAAACTGAGTCCCCATTAATAAGGACAAAAGACAGGATATCCAGAGCATCCAGCACCCCACGTAAGAGGAGACTAAACACTGATATGACATTTGACATATCGGCCATAAACCCTAGCAAAAACTTTGAATGTCTAAGAAATGAATTTATTGTAAATGAAAAGAGCAATGATACTTTACCACGTCACACTATTTGTGACAATGCCAATAATAAGAAACGCAGACAAAAACTTGATTCAGAGCAACATCATATCAGAGTTGATTCTTATACTAAGAAAGATATTAGATACAATTCCAAAAATCAAAGAAAACAAACGTGTTCAGAAACACAGGATGAAAAATTATCTGATGAGAGTTTTGACTTCAAAAGGTTAGGCACAAAAACTATGGGTAAATTTGCTTCATTGGCTGGTGGTCGGCATACGGAGGGGACTCGGGTTCGCAAAGAGAAGCTGAGGACAGTCAGTGGTAACCTGTTACCTGTGAAGAGGTGCAGTGCCTGTCAGAAAGAGCGAAATCGTTGTTTGTGTGTATTTGAGTTGGATTCAGATGACAGTGACATTTTGTGTAAACCACTACCTGGCAGTGACACTGATAGTACGCAGGACATTCAAACAACTAGTGCCCCTTGTCCAAATCTATTTGAGAACAGAATCCGTTGCCTTCGATTAAAAAAAAAGCCCAGGGTCTCTGCTTGTAAAAGTCTAGCTGATGCTTTTTGTGTTCAGATATCTAGTAACGGTGATGCCAAGCAAGGTTCTACAGCCCCCAGAAACTCTCAGAGATCAGTGTCTTCCGTTTCTAAACATCTTAAACGAACAGAGGATGACATGGAAGACTCAGAGTATTTAACCACTGCAAAGAAACAGCGAGTAAACCTGGGAGTAAACCTGGGAGTAAACCGGTCACTGATTCACAGTGGGGATTCTTCCCTTAAGTGTGAAGGGCCAGGAAAATGTGAAAAGTCGTTTTGTTTTTCTTGCATTGAATGACTCCAATATTGAAAGTAATCATGCATATTGTACCTTGCACTTATAATTATAGTTGATAACTGAGAGGAAAGCAGATGAAATCAAAAATGTATATGTCCCTGATTTTGTATGTTTATTTTCATGCTAAACGCTTAGTATGAAAGAAAAATCCACATGAGGTCAGTTGTTTGAGCATGTCTGTCTGTTGCTACCTCTCTTCACAGACACTTTGATCTAGATAGTAGACATCGTTCTCGGGAGCCCTTATATATTAGGAAAGGAGCTTTCGCAGTATTTCCCAGATCTAAAAATAACAACTGATCAACCAAAACAAAACTCACCTAGACTCTATAACATATCCACCGGCTTACTGGACGGTGTCATTTTGTAAAACTTAACATAGATGCAATTGCTTTCATCAAAGTTTGTAATAGGGGTATTCCAAAGTTTCTGCGCCACCCGGACATTTTTTTAATTTTGAAATTAACCAGGGTGCTTGTGCAGTTGACGAGACTTCCCTTCTATAAGACACGCCTTGACAGCACTGGACTCTCCGTTTTTGGAAGATGCGACCTTTGACCCAAGGCAATTGCCAGGCCATTTCTATAAATACGCCTTGGGTCAAGTGGTGCAGAAACTTCGGAATACCCTTATTACAAACTTATGATGAAAGCAATTGCATCTATGTTTACTTTGACAAAATGACACCTCCCAGTAAGCCGGTGGACATGTGAGTTTTGTTTTGGTTGATAAGTTGGTTTTTTTTCCATCCGGGAAATACTGCGAAAGCTCCTTTCCTATCTTTCCTAATATATAAGGTAACCCATGATGGCTCCTGAGAACAGATGTCTATTAGCTAGATACAAGTCTATGTGATCCCTTCAATCAATTCATATACATAAGTATTTATAGAGCATTGTAATGTAAAGGCCTATTATTGTTTGGCACTTATTTACATAGGTCACAAACAATTGAGCAGATGTGAAAACAATGATATTTTAATGTCCATTATTGTGTGCGTTATGTTTGTTATTGTTTTACTTTATGAGTATATCCTTTTATCTGACCACTCATTGTCTTAAGGTCTTGCTGGGTCCCTGGCTTTCTGACCACTCATTGCCTTACAGTCTTGCTGGGTCCTCGGCTTTCTGACCACTCATTGTCTTAAGGTCTTGCTGGGCCCTCGGCTTTCTGACCACTCATTGTCTTAAGGTCTTGCTGGGCACTCGGCTTTCTGGTTACTTAATGTCTTAAGATCTTGCTGGACCCTTACGGCTTTCTGACCACTCTTTACCACAAGGTCTTACTGGACCATCTAGACTTTCTGACCATTCAGATCATGTACCATTTCCTCTTTCTGACCACAAACTATCTTAAGGTCTTGCTGGAGCCTTACGACTTTCTGACCACTCATTGACTTAAGGTCTTGCTGGGCCCTTACAGCTTTCTGACCCCTCATTGCCTTAAGATCTTGCTTGACCATTAAGATCTTACTTGACCATTACGGCTTTCTGACCACTCGTTGGGCAATTTCTGTTCAAGTAGACATTTATTCTTTTAATTTGAAGTTCAACATTCAAACTTCATTATAATGACGTAAAAAGGTTAAAAATAGTTAAATTCAGGCTTATATAGTCGTTAAGTGAGCAGATATCATAGGTATAGTAAAGATACTATAGTCTAGCCGTAGGCAATTTGAGAAAAAGGAAATATCAGAGCAGAAGGGACTGCCTGTGGTCTATTTGTCACATGTATATTCCGGGATACAATAAAGACGTCCAGTGAATGTATTAAGCCTAAATATATCGGCCTACTCAAATGAATAAAAACTCTGGGCTAAATTAATAGCTTTTAAATGCCTATTTTGGATAATTCGGATTCTTGTAGATTCTTGAACGAAACACTTGTTTCTGGAAACTAGGTTGTAGAAATTCGCAATATGGTTTAGTGTCACGTGTTGTAAACATTACACGTTCTCGTTGCACCTCCGAGAGGGAGTGATGCTCCAACATGAGCAATAACAATAACACTGATAAATTTAAGTGCCAGATAGTTTGTACTGTGTAATCCAGTATGTTAAGTTGCTTTAATCTCAGATTTCTGTTTCATCTTCAACTGTTTCCCTTCTCCGAGAATTTCGTCCACGTGATAGAGTTCACGTGTGAATCGTTGCCGAAGTTCCGACAGGGCTCCGAGATGTATACGTTTGCTAACGGTAAAGAACCACTTAAACCACTTCAAATTTCTTTATGTTTTATGGACCAATTATCTATACTTTGTGATTTCTTGAAAGAAATCGGAAGTGCATTTGGGCTTTGGGAATTCTACAAAATAAAACTTCATTTTGAGCTACAGTGACTTCGAAAGGGGATATGTCTAAAATCTCCATGGGAACAATGGAACTGGCAGCATTTTCAAATCGTTAAAAATCCACATTTGCTTTCAGCTACATACTTACTATTGTCCTATTTCACAAGGTATATTACAAATAAAAACGTTTCAACAATTTACAAACGGCCCCAGTTTCAAGTACAGCCATTATTGCTCCCCAGAGAGATTTGTTGTATATCTGATTGGTTAATTGCCATCCCAAATGGTTCGGTATAAGACACCTAACACCAACTTGGCATGGGATAAAAACAAGCGATGACGAACAGTCCATGTATCTTCATCCTCATATTCCTACTCTTGTCATAACAAATGCAGACCGTCAGACGTTTTGGAAATATAGCAGATAAATACTGATGAAAAGAGAGGTCAAATAGATTCAAGGGATACAGATTCGGAAAGAAAAGTAAAGATAAACATTGATAATTTTGACCAGGAAAGAATATGTGAAATTCTTTCCAGTTTTTATTTGGATACAAGCCAATCCAGGCAGACTGCAATCATGGCGAACTTTCATCGACAATTCCAGGTATTAACTTAATCGGTTCTTCCAAAATCCTCCGTTCAACCAAAGGTCTGACATCATAAAGTATGCGTCTTATCTTCTCTCCCTCGAATCTATATTGCAGAATCCTGTAACAAATGATAATGATGGTTGATATATTAATATAGTACCCGAAAGAAAGAAGTTTGTCTTTATCAAGAGGATTTATATTTTCCACACAGCAATTAGTGTGGTGTCGAACTATTACCAGTGTATCGACGCTTTTGAATATTTTGTAAAGCTATTTTAAAACAGTCAGTAGTGCAAACAGGGTTTTGTAGGAACAAAACAAAAAGCAGAGGGGAGGTCCGACTATCAAAGCTTAATAAGCGAGGAACCAGAGGCCGCTTTAGGCCTATTCAGTTTTATTGTCATGTTGTGGCTACGGCAATCGCGGGGGTGGTTTTTCCCAGGTTTCCTCCCGATTTTCCACCGTAATAAGGCTAGCTGAAGTGGACAATCCGTCGTCATATAAGTGAATTACACTTGAGTACGACGTTAAACCCGGTAAAAAAAAAACCCAACGCCTTCATGTCCCTTCGGTCACTAGCTCTGACGATACAGGAATTCTTAATAGGTATATTTTAAAGTTCAAGCGTTGATTTAAATAATAACTAAAAATAGTAATTTTATATATCTGCATTTTTTCGAAACACTGTTGATATGGCTTTTCAGAGAACAATACTTCGCATTGCTATCGAGTCTTGGACAAGAGAACACATTTATGACGTATATTTTGGGAAAACTATTAGTAAAGTGAATGTTTACTCGCCCAAGTGTAAACGCTACAAAGAAAATGCACGAATTGAAGCCTTCAAACTCCGTAGCTAATTACTAATCCTATCGTCCTGCACGGGTTCGAATCCGTCCGACCACCATCCGGTATAATGTGGGTTTGCACCGTGTTTAAGCAAGGGACTGTTTGTTTTGGACAATCCCTTATCATATTAGTGAATTATCAATGAGTACACGTTAAACCCCAAGTTTTTTTATTTTTCATGCGAAAGTTCCTGGTCAAAGTTACAATCTAAACAATTCCGTACGTATTTCATCATAAGTTTTGAATTCGCCTATTTATGCGCAGGTTGCCTGCAGTGATTATTACAGTATTGCAATTAGGGGACACAACTCATGGGTTATTTTTGCTCCGAGTTAATTGACACATGAATCGAAAATCGGCAGCCACCCATGCCTCCGCAACTCGGTGTGTGTAACGAGGGACCTGAGGCTCTCTACGTTGATCAATATGGCTGTGTAGGCAGCTTTGTATCGTTACATATAACCGTTAGAATTATTTTGACTTCACCTCAATAAAACCTTTACCTGTGGAGATTATTAAACAATGGAAAATAAATGGCGGTAGAACATGGTCTGTTGCTTGTCGTGACTGTTTCTCCCCTCGTTTAGAGCCTCCGTCAATCCCTGAAAGTCTGACCTTGGTTGATCGCATTGTGCCACTGGCCTCGATCATTAGACGGGGACAGGAGACCGGCTATTAGAAACCAAGGGAATACAAAATCCCGGATTCTTTTTCTTCAGTGTTAACCATCAACGGACGACAGGAGTATATGTGTGTCTTTTCATATCGTTTAGAAAGGGAATATAAAAGAAAGGAATATTCGTTACGTGTGGTTGTTATTGTTCGAAGTTTAAAAAAACAACACTTAACGCCAGGTAGGTGTAACTTAAACAGATTCACAAATATCTCCTCGTAGAATATTTAATATACATATCGTGAATGTCCGTACAATGTTAGCGCAATTTAAACTGATCCGCATTGTTTTCTAATTAATCCGTCTCTAATCGGTCTTTGATTGTCAGAAGCATTTTATGCCATGACAACATTTAACAAACGGCATCGTTTTGAACAGGTAGTTCAAGACGTATATATATATATAGGTCTGCCCAATTCGTTCATATCGTTATATGCATATTAACGTTAAATAGAGAGCTCTTGTTTGTAAGATGTTCTGCCCTTATGTATTCAGTCTCCAATATCCTTGTCCTCACGTCCTGTCAGAATACCTAACATTCACGTGTGTATTTGTGTGGCCTTAATTGACTAAGGATTGATTATAGGCACGTGAAGATAACGCGTGCTGCTATTGTCGGCGCATGGCGATGTATGCTGTGAAATTAGAGGGCCCGATATGTTCAATGTATCAATTCAAATCTCTAGTGAAACAATATTTTCCTTCCCTCCGCCGGGATCTGATCCTGGGAGTGGACTCTGGCTAGCGTTAACCACGTTAACAAAACCTTGATAATGGAGGAAACTACGAACGTCTTAACTAGCTGGCTAGCTGTGTATAAATGGAGGCTGGAACTTGCTAAAATAACCTTCCTTACTTCGTTTTATCACACTTTCAGACTTTGTTTAGATATTGTCTATTGTGATGTCCAATTACTTAATTCACCTACAAGGCCTGTTGTCTGTGATCTTTTTGAGAAAATGAGCCATACGGTGACCCTTATCGGGTGGTCAGACAGGTGGCCCCATGACAATGGACAGGTGACGGACGGCTTAATGTTACCATGGAGACGTCACCCGGACGTGTTATTTGGTAAATTTATGTCCGCGTCTCACAGGTAAAAGTGTGTAGTTTACTAAATTTAGAGAAAAAATATTTAGTTTGATAGGCCTATACTTGTATAGTAAAGAATGCATGTAATATGGATGGGGACTTTTCAATCAAAACAGAACATGAAGACCTCCATATGGAAATTAATATACATAAACGGATTCTGCATTGCATGTTAATTTCACCCTTTTAGAATGGTCAGGAAGAGAAAATTGAGGGGCAAGCTAAATTTGTGTATGGAGGGGGCTGGGCACAAACTTATTTCAATAGAAGACGGAGATGCTTTTACGTGTATATTATAATCATTGATCGATTGTCGGTGTACATTGTGGTTAGATGTATTGTTGCAAGTAAATGACTAATTGTTAACAATTTCGAACAACAGTTCTGATGTTTGAGCAATATTGGTTATACTTATTATGTAAGCATTTTTTTTACACCCCCACCCCCCACCCCCGACTGGGAATGAGATTTGTTTGATGCGAGCATACAAAGCCTTATCCATCTCTATATGGTGTATAGGGAGAGAAATGGGTGCTGGAAACACGTCATTATGCGTCATCGACAACGGTTCCCAGGCTATTGCCATCTGTACTCCTGTTATTATGAAATTTAGCTGTCACTGTCAAACAGATATATCGGAGCTATCTAGCAATGCTTTGTTCTGTACTATACGCAGTGTATATAGTATTCATTGAACTAACCCTGGCTAATTATAGAGAAGCTTGTTTAACCCACACCACTTTCCACTTGACTGCACGTTTGATAAACATTTAAACCGTGCGTGCTATTAAAGAAACACTCCAGCTTTCTCCTGCATGGGCACGCCTTATCGTTTGTAATATTTCGGAATAAATTTTATATTTATTAATGCCCCGCTTATAAGTGTTATATGATAATTGTCTCTTATACCAGACCCTCAGTCGGTACAATGGGAGAAATGCTTTCATTGACATGTAGTGTTACATTTGTTTAATTGCTTTCGCAGTGTAAATGATTGAACTGAAAAAAAGTATATAACGGTAGAATTGTAATCGTGGGTAAAATGCATGAACTGAAATAAAGTGTTAGAATTGATGGAACTGAAACGTTGTGTAAAACTGGTAGAATTGAGTTAAATATTTGATAGATATTCTGTTACAATGGTATATAGAATTGTGTTCATGGCTTTAATGCCTGAACTGAAATATAGTGTTACATTGGTAGAATTACGTTGATTGGTTAAATGCTTGAACTGAAGTATAGTGTCCCATTGGTAGAATTACGTTGATGTGTTAAATGCTTGTACTGAAATATAGTGTTACAATGGTAGAATTACGTTGATTGGTTAAATGCTTGAACTGAAGTATAGTGTTCCAATGGTAGAATTACGTTGATGTTTTAAATGCTTGAACTGAAGTATAGTGTTACAATGGTAGAATTACGTTGATGTGTTGAATGCTTGAATTGAAATATAGTGTTACAATGGTAGAATTGCGCTGATTGGTTAAATGATTGAACTTAAGTATAGTGTTACAATGGTAGAATTACGTTGATGTGTTAAATACTTGAACTAAATTATAGTGTTACAATGATAGAATTACGTTGATGTGTTAAATGCTTGAACTGAAATATAGTGTTACAATGGTAGAATTACGTTGATGTGTTAAATGAATTAAGAAAGATGTATAGTGTTACAACGGTAGAATTACGTTAATGGGTTAAATGCTTGAATTGAAATATAGTGTTACAATGGTAGAATTACGTTAATGGGTTAAATGCTTGAACTGAAATATAGTGTTACAATGGTAGAATTACGTTGATGTGTTAAATGAATAAAGAAAGATGTATAGTGTTGCAATGGTAGAATTACGTTGATGTGTTAAATGGCTTGAATTGAAATATAGTGTTACAATGGTAGAATTACGTTTATGGGTTAAATGCTTGAACTGAAATATAGTGTTACAATGGTAGAATTACGTTGATTGGTTAAATGCTTGAACTGAAATATAGTGTTACAATGGTAGAACTATGTTGATTGGTTAAATGCTTGAACTGAAATATAGAGTTACAATGGCAGAATTACGTTGGTGTGTTTAATGACTTGAGATAGATTTATAGTGTTACAATAGTAGAATTACGTTAATGGGTTAAATGCTTGAACTGAAATATAGTGTTACAATGGTAGAATTACGTTGATGTGTTTAATGACTTGAGATAAATTCATAGTGTTACAATAGTAGAATAACGTTGATTGGTTAAATGCTTGAATTGACATATAGAGTTACAATGGTAGAATTACGTTGGTGTGTTTAATGACTTAAGATAGATGTAGTGTTACAGTTGTAGATTTGTTTCAAGGCTTAAATGGTTCTTTAAAAGTACATTCAGATATAGCGTATAATCTAATCATCTAATAACCCCGATAAACTCTGTAAACAAACTGCTGCTGTACCATGATTTGCTACTCATCTGACATGACGTTTGTTCAAGTTACCGGACCCAAATTAGCACACAATATATCACACCCTTATCAGTATATCTATAGACTTTTGTGAACTTTGTTATTAATATTTGCATTATTTTGGGAACACAGTTTTATTATGGCCTTTGTTGTACAATAATTCCTGGCATGTATACTGAAAATGTTCAACAGAAAGATAACATTTACATTAGGCTATTATAAAGAAATCATATAACCTATTTAGTTTACATGTATAAACGTGATGCTCTTTCGTTTCAGTACAGACGCGTCCTACTGTTTTTCATTCTGTTCCACACAGTAAAAATATTCCCAAAAATCAATTGACAAAGATAGTTTTTTGGTGATATAAATTCCCCTTGTAAAGTGTTGGGAATGATACGAGTCCCCTGTAACATAACAAAAGTTATGACTTGTTTTTATACCATAGTCTTCAACCGTTACAAGTAGTCCTATGCTGTGTCCGTTTAATAGAGAACTGGCCACACGGTAGTACCATGCTAGATCTATTTGATACACAGATCAAATGTAGTGTATAAATTGGAGTGCTATAATAAGTCATGAGAGAAAATAATTGTATAAATAGTTCATTAACCATTATGGGAGTCGTTGTAATCACGCCTCTATAATTAGAATGGAAATAATTACTGGGGTGTATAAATTATTAACGTTTTGGTATAGACCCGTTGTATATATGTTAACACCTGCATGGCTGATCTACATCTATTTCTCCTGACAGACAAATTTCAGTTTTCCTTGGTATCTAATGTAGGCTATAGCTGTCAAAAATGCGGCTGGCTCTGAGTAACAACTTGTTCTACAAGGCTATAATATGTAGATACTAAAACTAATTTCCGAATCGAGGGTAGCCTTTTTTCAACTGAGTTTTTAATATGAGTTACTATCCCTAAACAAACTGTATTGCTCAGTACAGCAGTGAGTGATTTATATATATATATATAAATATAAAGCTTTATTTACTGAGGGTAAAATTGCCCAGTCAACAGGTGGTTGATCTTCCCTGAGGCCCTTCACTCATACGCAGATTCATTCACACATACACACTG
>JARFOD010086118.1:0-18616 GCA_031763545.1 Mopalia muscosa | reverse complement strand
ACTCTGATCTGTTTCTAATATGTGCAAGAGGGCCCCGATCTATTTATTATGTGCCGCAAGTGGGCCCTGATTTGTTTATGTTGTGTGCAAGTGAGCCCTGATCTATTTATTATGTATAGAAGTGAGCCCTGGTCTGTTTCTTATGTGTGCAAGTGGGCTCTGGTCTGTTTCTGATGTGTGCAAGTGGGCCCTGGTCTGTTTCTGATGTGTGCAAGTGGGCCCTGGTCTGTTTATGTTGTGTGCAAGTGGGTCCTGATCTGTTTCTGTTGTGTGCGAGAGGCCCTGATCTATTTATGATATGTGTAACTGGGCCCTGATCTGTTTATGATATGAAGAAATGGGCCCTGATCTATTTCTGTTGTGTGCGAGTGGCCCTGATCTATTTATGATATGTGTAACTGGGCCCTGATCTGTTTCTGATGTGTGCAAGTAGTCCCTGATCTGTTTCTAATGTGTGCAAGTGGGCCTCCATCTGTTTCTGATCTGTGGGCTGGCAGGCTGTCACATGAGTGAAGTAACCGTAAGTATCATGTTAAACCCCAATCAAACAAACAAACAATCACTCATCCATTGAAATGAAACATGATGAGTGAAGTAACAATACGTATGGTGGAAAACCCTAATCATCTGAGCAATAAGCAGCATGGATTTCTGTATTTAAGCTGAAATGTCAGGTAGTAAACCAGGCACCCCTGGAAAATCATGCAACCATGCTACCCACGGTCACGCACGGTGAAATCCTACATCTAGTGAGAAATTAAAAAAAAAAAAAAATTATTATAATTTTTGATTAACCCACTTCAATATCGATGTCAAAGCCCAAAAAGGTGAATTTATTGAATAAAAGTTAAACCTATAGTACATGATGTTTAATATATTTTTCAAACTGTATCGGTCGTATGTATAATCTGGTGGGAAATTTTTGACCTGAAAATTAGTGGTCGCGAGAAATTTAACATTTTTGCCAATGGTGAAACCAGGGTTTAGATTTCAGCTCTGACATTCTCATTGAGTGAAATAATATAAAGAATGATTTAAACCCTTAATAATCTATTGAGTTCTGTATTTAATCCGAAACATCAGGTAGTAAACCAGGGTTTAAATTTCAGCTCTGACATTTATGTAAGCTTTGTGAATAAATCAGTACAGATAAATTGAAAACTATTCAATCATTCACTTTGGAAAAATCTTTTGTTTGTTTGTTTGTTTCAGTGCTCAATCCTGGGTGATTGTCCCATCTTTCAACCCTAACTATGTGTCGGCGCCCCAGGAGTTCCTGGGTAATATGGTGTACTCATATGGACAATCATTTTCTCTGGAACTTCTAGCAGTGGCTGGCAGTGTGGACCTTTCCCAGTATAACACCCTTGTGCTCAGCGGAAATGGTAGGTAAAATTGTTTTCTTAGTGGATTGATTGGGAGTAAACTGCATGGATTTATTGTATCCCTACCGTTTATCTGTTTATCCTGCCTGCAGACGTGGCTTAGTGGTAGCGAGTGCGCTTCCTAAACTGAATCTGCTTCGATTTACTGTTCACCAGAGCGAGTCCGCCTGTCCACCATCAGGAATATGAGCGAGTCATATGTTGTGTCTTCGGTAATTCCTGGGGTGGTCTTTACAAGGTTTCATCTCGATTTTCCACTTTAATAAGCCTGTGTATAATATGAAGTGGACAATCTGTCGTCATATAAGTGAAAAACCCTTGAGTACGACGTTAAACACCAATCAAACAAAGCAAACAATCATTACTTGTATACAGATTTTGATCATTCTTTGCATGAGTAATTGTTGAATTGAGGATGTTTCATGACCATCGCTTCATCTGACAAGGTCACCTCCCCCTCATGGTCATATATCTCGGAAAGTACATATAATCCCCAAAAATTTGTTCTGCAAGGGCTGTAGCTTCTCAATCTTATTATACATTTTTCTGAATGTTACACATTACATAACAAAAATTTTAGGAATACTGCAGCCATCATTCAAGGTCATCAGCCCAAGGTCAGGGTCATATATCTCCAGTGTTTCATGGACTTCAGTTATCTTCTTAACTTCTTGCCGGGAGTTGGAGGGAGCTTCCTGTTGTCCTGGTGCTTTTAGAGCTCAGGGGCAGCATGAAGCAGATCTGTTTGTGATGTCTGTGTATAATGTCCTGTGAAACTCCAATCAAACAAACAAACAATCAAACTTCAGACTTTTAAAAAGTAAGCTATTTTTCCCACTGACTTTAAAGTGATATGTTAAACCTTTGTTTTTTTGACTTTCAGTTAAGCATTATCTTTTTTCAGTCAGTTGACTAAAGATTTAAATCTTGCTTTTCAAGGAATTAAATTTAATTTAGGTTTTCTTTAAATAAAAATTCTTGTGAATTTAATATTTCATTTATATAATATACTTGTTTTTATTTGTATGTTTCAGGTCTATTGCTTTATGGTCGGTTAATGAGTATTGTGGACAATTTGAGTTATTCCCCTGTCACAGTTTTTCTACGTGAAGACTCATGGTTTGTGAACGACACAACAAATGCCACTCCTGACCAAATGCAAGGTACATTGGCTGTATTTTTAGTTTGCAGTTTAATGGATAATGTTATTTGAAATAAATGCTTGTTTGACCAAGGCTTGCTAATTATTACTTTTTTTTACAAACAAATCACAGAAAAACTGAGAAAAAACCCTAATTATAGATATTTTTATGGGTTAGTCATTGGAGGGACGAGGGGGCATATCCAAACAAAACACACCCAGTCCCCTTAACAGTCAATCATGTAAAATACCTAAAAACCATGAACACTGTGCCTGTTAAACAGCCATTAATATAAAATCCCTAACAAACAATAAAGACTGTGCCTGTTAAGCCGCCAATAATGTAAAATCCCTAACATACAACAAAGACTGTGCCTGTTAAACAGCCACTAATGTAAAATCCCTGACATACAACAAAGACTGTGCCTGTTAAACAGCCAATAATGTAAAATCCCTAAAATATAATAAAGACTGTGTCTGTTAAACAACCAATAATGTAAAATCCCTAACATACAATAAAGACTGTGCCTGTTAAACAGCCACTAATGTAAAATCCTTAACAAACAATAAAGACTGTGCCTGTTAATGTAAAATCCTTAAAATACCCCAAAATAATGTGCCTATTAAACAGCCATTAATTTAAAATCACTAAAATACCATAAATGCTGTGCCTGTTAAATAGCCATTAGTGTAAAATCACTAAAATACCATAAATGCTGTGCCTGTTAAATAGCCATTAGTGTAAAATCACTAAAATACCATAAAGACTGTGTCTGTTAAACATCCGTCCATTTACATAAAATCCCTAAAATACCCAAAAGGATATGCCTGTTAAACAGCCATTAATTAAATACATTTTTTGTGTCTTTTAGAAAGTGAAGATTAACAGTATTTATGCTATTTTGGGTTCGATTCCCGGACAGGTTTCACCCTGCAAACTTTTCTGAACTAGAATCTGTTCATACTAAGAAAGTGTTATACCAAAATAACCAAAATATTGACAGCCAATAATGTAAAATCCCTAAAATACCATAAAGGCTGTGTCAGTTAATGCCATAAATGTAAGATTCCAAATTGGTTGTGCCTATAAAACAGCTATTGTTATAAAATTCCAAATATATCGATTAATGTATTGAAGATTAGTAAAATACCAAAAATGCTTTGACAGTTAAACAACCATAACTGTACCTCTACAATTGTGAACTCACATACCTGCCAGTCTTTGTGTATTTGAGGTTTTGTACACATAATTTGTGCTCAATACACAGATATGCCAAAACATGTTAAATACCACACAAAAAAGTAGATCTTTAAAATACTCAGTTCTGAATAAATGACTTCAAAAGAAATTAAGAAAATTAGAAAATACATATTTTGGTCAGAAAATATTTGAAAAGAAACTTTTAAAGACTAAATTACACATAATGATCAGAAAATTGAATTTAATCTCTCAGTTACAAATATGATTTCACTATCTACTTTCTTAGGTGTACTAGCTGATTTGCAAGCAATTTACATCCGAAACTTCTACGATCCTGTCTCCGTTGTCGTGAGGAATATAGCGTTGACCTCAGCTGTGGTGGCTCAAGAGGGGGATACCCGACCCATTGTGTCTTATGTTGAGCAGTGCGAATGTGACGCCCTTCAAAATGTCAATGGTAAGTTTTTGTTGATTTATTTATTTTAAAATTCGTGTTAAAGGGTGTTTCACTTCATCCCAAAGTGGTAGTGCATTTATCGCCGTTGTTGGAAACTTAATGTTTCTCTAGTAGGGAATATAAGTGAAATAGCCTTGAGTGAAATCTCAACCAACCAATGAACCTACTCACCTCTCCACCCAAGCAACAAACCAACCAGCTAACAAACAAGTCAACCAGGCTACCCACCTACCAACCACCCCTTCCTCTCTCTCTCATCTACTCCCATCCTACAACCAACCAACCAGCTAGCAAACAAGTCAACCAAGTTACCCACCCCTTCCTCCTCCCCCACTTACTCCCATCCTACCACAAACCAACCAGCCACCCACCCACCAAAACAACCCTAATCACCCAGGTACCCATTTTTTCTTGATTCCTTTTCACCCTCCCACCCATCCTCCTACCAACCAACTAGCCACCCATCCACCCAAATACCCACTCTTCCTTCCTACCCACACAAAAACCACAACCACCCATTATCCTACCCACCAACCCACCCATCCTTCTACCCACCAACACATCGTCATTTCCATCCTCCTACCCACAAACCCATCGTCCTACCCATCCTCTTACACACCCATCGCCCTACCCACCCAACGTCCTACCCATCCTCCTACACACCCATCGTCCTACCCATTCTCCTACACAGGAACGTCCTACTCACCCTTCGTCCTACCCACCCATCATCCTACCCACCCACCCACCCTCATCCTTCCCATCCTCCTACACACCCATCTCCCTACCCACCCATCTTACCCGTCCTCCTACACACCCATTGTCCTACCCATCCTCCTACACACCTCCTACACACCCATCGTCCTACCCACCCTTCGTCCTACCCACCCAATGTCCTACCCACCTTCCCACCCATTGTCCTACCCATCCTCCTACACACCCATCGCCCTACCCATCCTCCTACATATCAACTCACCCATACTCCTACACATCCTCCTACACACCCATCCTCCTACACACCAACCCACCCATCCTTCTACACACCTTACCTCCTACCAACAAACCAACCAGCCACCCCAAAATACCCCAAATCACCCAGGTACCCACCTTTCCTTCTTTCCTTTGCAAAATCGTCCTACCCATCGCCCTACCCACCCACCCATCATCCCACACACACACCCACCAACCCATCCATCGTCCACCCACCCATCGTCCTACCCATCCTCCTACACACCAACCCACACACCTAACCTCCTACCAACCAACCAACCACCCAGGTACCCACCTTTCCTTCCTTCCTAAGCACACTCCCACCCATTCTCCCACTAACCAACCAACCAACCACCCAAATATCCACCCAAACTCACAAACCAATACATTAGTGCTAGTAATTACGCCTTCTATAATTTTGTCACTGGTCCCTTGTTGCCAGAGGTAGCATAGTGTGTTGCCTTTTTTTTCATTGGTGTAGCACACTAATATCTGAGAAACAACCATGCTTTCAATTATATAATGCTCAAAAGCACAAGAAAACAATTGTTGATGATATTTCTCTGTTTTTCAGGGCTATCATGTGAGAGCTGCACAGAAGGAAATCGTCGGGCGACAAATACATCCACTCCCTACGACGACTGTGTCGGGTGCAATTGTAATGGGAAACAGGACGGTCTGTTGATGTGTGATGAGAATTCTGGGAAGTGTTTGAACTGTCGTAACGGAACTGTTGGTGATTTTTGTGAGAATTGCGCTCCGAATGTCATGGTAACTCCCGAATGTAATATGTGTGAGGACAATTTCTGGGGATTGTTTGCCAACGGCTGTATTGGTAGGTGTTAATGGATTAAATTGAGAATATTATACAACTGGGTCTGGTGATATTAAAATTAATCCTGGCCGTGGCTAAGTGGTAGCGAGTGCGCTTCCTAAACCGAACCTGCTGCGATTTACTGTTCACAGGATTAAGTCTGCCTGTCGACCCTCCGGTATGAGAGCGAGTCACATGTTTTGGCTCCAGCAATTGCAGGGGTGGTTTTTTTGCGAGGTTACCTCCCAGTTTTCCGCCGTAATAAGGTTGTGTACAGTGTGAAGTGCACAATCCACCGTCATATAAGTGAAATACGCTTAAGTATGACGCTAAACACCAATCAAACAAACAAACAAACTTTATTAGCCATTTAATCTGCTGTTTGTAGCTAATAGACTTTTGAGCAACTGGCCTCTGAAGTATTAAAAAAAGGGTTTGAATAAATCTAGAAAAATATAATTTAGTTTTCGGGTTTGCTGAATCTTCGTAGTTGTATACAAAGATTTGAAAAAAAGAAAAAAGAGTTGAACCGATTTAAGATTTCTTCATATTAAACTGTGCCTCATTTTAAAAAACGATGCCAGTGGATCCCACCTTAAAAGTCTTAGAAAAATGTCAAATACAAATTTCAGAAAATATTTTAAAAAATCAAGGATAAACTTCTTAAAAATGAAGCACCATTTATTAAATCGCATTGAGCTCTTTACAGTCACAAATTTGAAGTTTCTAATGTGAATAGTTTTCTAGAGATATGCCTTGGGAAATGAAATCTGCTTAAAAATGAAGTGCCAGAAATAGGCAATTAAAAGTTGAAACTTGAATATATGATCATGAGTAAACTAAAAATGCAATTGTTTGTGATTAGAATTTAGAATTATTTTTGTTCACCAACATATAGTTTGAATAACGAACTTTTAATCTAAGCGATAAACAAAAAAAAATTGGTTCATTCTGAGCCCAAGGGGTCCAGCCTGACCTTAAGGTTTTGTATAAACCCTAAACCAGAACTAAGAATTGAAGTTTTGTCTTCAAGTCTCTTCAGGGACATGCCAATCTGTTTATGGACATAAGGTAGAGATAAATAAAAAATCATACAATTATGTGATTATCTGTTTTCAGCAGGGCCCGTGTCTGTGGCTTAGTTGTAGCATGCACACTTACTAATCCTACTCCAATGTACCATTCACGGGATTGAGTTTGTCTATGCGCCATCAGGTATAGCAGTGGGTCATACAATGTGGCTCCTGCAGTTGCCCGGTTGATTTTATTATGAGGTTTCCTCCTGGTTTTCCACCATAATGAGGCTAGGAAAAGTGTGAAGGGAGCCAAGTGAAATACCATTTAGTATGACTTTAAACCCCAATCAAACAAACAAACTGTTTTCAGCAAACAATTATGTGATTGTCTGTTTTCAGCGTGTAATTGCAACCCTGTAGGTGCGAGCAGTCCAGTATGTGATAAAACGACTGGACAATGTGTATGTAAAGAGAAAGTGACAGGGCAACAATGCGATGTCTGTCAGGATAATTATTTCAACCTCGGTGATACGGGCTGTGAAGGTAAGTGATTAAACACATTAGCATTAAAGTGATTAAAATGTCATCATATTATCGTCAGTAACACATTAGCATTTCTGCATAAGTTTAATTTACATGTAGTTTAGTATAATTTAATTATAATTCCAAAAAGCTTTCTTTTGGATTCTTGCTTTACTTTTTTGGTTAAATTTAATTATAATATAATTTAATTCATTTGAAGTTTAATGAAGCTTAAAATTGTTATAATATGATAGTATAATTCAATTATAATTCTATTCAATTAAGTATATTAGAAGTCAAACAGCTATGATTCTTTATTTACTTAACATGTAACTTGATGTAATCTATTTATTGCCTAAATTTAATTTAGTTTATATAATTTAATTATAATTCTATTCAATTAAGTATATTAGAAGTCAAACAGCTATGATTCTTTCTTTACATAACATTAAACTTGATGTAATCCATTTATTGCTTAAATTCAATTTAGTTTATATAATTTAATTATAATTCTATTCAATTAAGTTTATTAGAAGTCAAACAGTGATGACCCTACTTTACTTAACATAAAACTTGATTTAACTCATTTCTTGCTTAAATTTTAATTAGTTCATATAAATTTTGTTTAACTGCGCTTGAAAAGGTAGGATTCTTTCTTGAATAATCAATTTTTTTTTTAGTAAAATAAAAACAAAAATTGAGAAAGTCACAGATTGTAGTGTGAAATAACTAACACTGAATTTGTTAATGTCGTAATTTTGTGAATTAACAAAATTGAATAATTATATTGAAATGGTCAGTCCAGTTAAGTATTTTGGGTTATAACAGAATCAGATACATGAAGAAATATTTATTGATAGTCCATGAATTGAAAGGATTGCTTCAGGTTATTTCAATTTATGAACAAAATTTAACAGTTTGGCTAGATACTTCTGTACTGTCCTGTATTTTTAATGAAAACAAGAATGCATATTTGAGCAATATGGTACAAGCAATATTGTTTTTATATGCCCGTCATTTGACACGACGTATAATGATATGGGGTTGTCCGTCAACTTTTTTGTTTCCGGACATTAACTTGAAAACCTCTTATTTAATTCGCATCAAACTTATTATGTGTGTTCCATGTGACAAGACAGCGCTTGGGATCGATTTTGGCATATGTCAACCTAAAGGTGGCGCCATGTGGTGGCAAAGTCTAAATTGGGTTTCTGTGTGTTAACTTGAAAACTTTTTGTGGAATTCAAATCAAACTAAGTGGGATTCTTCCATGTAACAAGACGTCGCTTGAAATTAGTTTTGGCGTATGTCGGACTAAAAGTGGCGCCTGCTTGTGGCAAAGTCTAAATTTTGTTTCTGTATGTTAATTTGAAAACTTTTGTGGAATTCAATCATACTTAGTATGAGTGTTTATGTGACAAGATAGCGCTTGGGCTGGATTTTGGCATATGTCGACCAACAGGCAGTGCCGAGAAGTGGCAAAATCTCAATTGGGTTTCTGTATGTTATCTTGAAAACTTTTTGTGGAATTCAAATCAAACTATTAAAGTTTGATTATGTCATGTAATAAGACATCGCTTGAAATTAGCTTGTGCGGATGTCGGAATACCGCTGCTGCCACCCGGTGGAAAAGTCTTATATGATTGTTTCATGTTAAAAGACGTGGCTTGGGATTATTTTTGGCGGATGTCGGACTACCGCCTGGTGGTAAAGTTTAAATTTCAGTTCTGTATGTTAATTGGAAAACTTGTTGTGGAATTCAAGTCAAACTTAGTATGACTGTTCCATTTGACAAGACAGAGTTAAGATATTCCACATGTCAAAGATGCCGTGTAGGATCATTATTTTGTTTGATATATTCTTGTCTAGATATACTGTCACCCGGTGGATTCTATTCAAACTCAATTTTAATATTCCATGTGGCAAGATTTCTTCAGGCGTATATTGCGACTCACTTAAGCTCTTGTTATTTTTACTGAGTGAGAGCAGTGGCTTAACTTTCTAATCATCATATTTACCCGTATACATAATGTACATTAAGCTGCCTTTTGTGCTGTTCTGTCTCGCTGTTATCGCTAAGACGACAGGCTATGACATGTCCCAATGATGCTTTGAAATGGAATTCACACATTTATCATATATGCATAAAAAAATATCATATCTTGCAAGATTAGACTCATAAATAACATGAAACAAAGTCTGTATTTCTTCTGGGTTCATGCTAGGGTTCAATTTCCGAGTAAGTCTCAAGCGGCAAAATAATGAAAACACAACCAATGCTCACTTTCTTATGATTGACCCATGGCTTAAGTTAAACTGAATGCTTAAGTTACATGCCCCACGGCGGTGTATTTCAACAATAATTCACACTAGCACAACTGAGATGTGAAGCGTTTCCATAATGTTGACAAGTTAATTTTCCTCAATGCTATGAAGTAAAGACAGATTTGCTACCCTTCAAACAAACTGCCCTTAAATCAAAGGGCTTTTCATTATATTGGCTGGAACAATGATATAATCCTTCAAAGGAAATGGCTAGTTAGGGCCAGATTTATAACTGTCCAAAATCTGTTATGCAGGTCAGTCCATCATGTAAGATATGACGTGAATGTCAGTCAACAGTGTTAGGTTTAGGGTTAGTGTTGGAGTAAGGTTATGTGTAGTTTAAGGTTAGGTTTCATATTAACCCTAACCCAGAACTAAAAATTCATGTATATCTTACATGACAGATACACGGTTATGCAGGCATATAGGCCTATAAACATGTAATAATGACTACACTGTCCGGTAATGTTTGGCTGAAAACACAACTATCAAACGTGAAGCACTTGCTCTGTTGAAAACAAAAGAATCCTCCAGTTCTAAGTAAAGACAATATGACTGCTCTAGGGACATACTGCCCCAAGCTAGCGGGTCACTATTTTAACTAAACCAAAACTGTTTCATGAGCAAAAAAACAAAAAAATATTTTTTCTTCTTTCCAGTTTGTTCAAATTGTTACGGATTGGTTGAAATTGAAGTGAACAATCTTCGTGCTATGAGAGACAATCTCACAAGCTTCCTTGCACAGCTGAAGGACAACGACAACACCAGTGTCATTGGAGAATTTTCTCAAAGACTAAGCCAAACACAAGTTACGCTGAGTAGCTTGCTGCTATTTGTAAGTTATATATCCCTTTCACTGTTTATTCTTTTTTTAAGTCTATTTGAAGAAAGAACAATGAGGTAATAGTTATCTTTCAATCCTTTGTTTTGCCAGCAACAGGCGTCTCCATGAGCTTCTTATATTGCTCTTTCTCTGCTTCATCTTTAACAGGAATGCATTCTAGATGATAGAATTGAAATTCATTGTATTTGACCTAGTGACTCAAGGTTACCCTTGCAATCAGCGTTAGTTTTTCCGAACCACACCTTTTTCCCCTGTTCTTTGATAGCAAAACAGAGTATTTAGTGGACAATCCATTTGTCATATAAATGAAATACCCTGGGGTATCTATTCAACGAAGCAAACAAATCGTTGACACTGGCTATAAAACACTAATTAGTAAATTGTAAGCAATACAGCGGTGAATGGGTAGTTTTTTTAATTTCTTGAAGTCCACATATGTTACGGCTTGGTATCTATAAAACAAAATAAATGCCAAGTTGGAATAGAAATTGATTTTTTTTAATGTGAAAGTTTAAATCTCTATGGGCTGGGCCTGAATTCACAAAATGCCATATCATTGGCACAACTAGTGGGTAAAAAGGGGATCTTCCTGTTTCCCTGATGGGCTATAAGGGTCAACAAGAAGCCCATCTGTTTTGCGATGTCTTTGTATTGTTCTGTATTTTATTTATTTTTATTTATTTAATTCAGGGATGACCTACGGGAACTAGTCCCATTAACTGGCTCCATTCATATTAATACAATATTTACACAACTTAGTGGTATAAATATATACAAGTGGATACAAGTAAAACCAAATGAATACAAAGATATAATTGATTTACATAAATGTACATACATATTACATACACATACACATATATACTCACACACATATATTTTTATTGCATATATACAACCCTGCATGAATATAATCAAAAATAATGAGGACTTACTGACAAGAATAAATAGATTTTCTTACTTGAAACCTTAAAGTTTCTAAAGACATGTTATGTGCATCAAGGTTGGTCAAAGCGGATTGCAGATCACTGTTAACATTCATACACCTTTGCACTGATGAAAACTTATGAATATTTATTCTACTGCGGTCACATTTGAAAGTTTTTGTCTTTGTTTCAAGTGGCGTCTAGTAGGGTGATTTCCTTAACCCATTGGACTGACACACCATTATATGAGTGAAATTGACAGCCGTGATGTAAGATTTGTGTTGATTTTGGGGTTACCATATGTTATAAGTGATTATTAGGTTTAGTGGCATGATGAGGGACATTAAGGGTTAAGTTTAGATTACGGGTTGGGTTGAGTTTTAACCCTAAACTAGAGCTAAGAATTTATGCTGTAAGATGAGAGAATTGTTTTTGTCTCCCAAGATATAAAAATCATTCCTTTTTTTATGTACAGTACATGAATATCAACTGCAAGAATTTTTTTTGTCCACATTGGAAACTTTTCAAATATGATCTAATGTTTTTTGCTCTTTTTCTGAAGTTGACACAGGTTAAGGGTTTGGAGACTTCCCAGAGTGCATTACTTTCTGACTTGAATACCACACTAGTCAGCCTATTGGCTAACCTTGAACAGGATGACCCGACCTTGATAGCCAACATCCAATTAGAATTAACCAAAACAGCAAACTCACTTAAGATATCCCAGGATGCCATGTCCGTTGTCAAGGATACCATGACTGGAACGCTGTCCAACTTAGAAGGTACTAATGAAATGAATGAAATATGAAATGAAACATAATGGAATTGACAATAATTGAAAAATGTTAAACCATATTTCTGTAATTTCTTTGACTATTTACAAGCTTTGAGACTAAGAAAACTGTCAAAATTTGTAAATGTTTACCAAGTTTCTTTGGTCACTTTGTGTTTAACTGTGTGGTAAAAGATATTTCACTTATATCAGTGACTTTGCACTGCAGTGGCCCATTTCACAAAACCATCAGCTGTGGAGGAATGTTAAGTTTCCACCAGAGCATCTGTGTAACATATTGGTTGTGTTGCTGTTCATTCTTGTGGACCAACAAGTGAAATGTCTTTAGTCACGGCGTTAAAGTAAGCATCAATCAATGAATGAACCGATCATCAATGAATGAATCAACCAATGAATGAATCAATCGATGAATGAATAAACCAATGAATGAATCTATAGATGAATGAATCAAGGAATGAATGAATCAATCAAGGAATGAATGAATCAATCAAGGAATGAATCAATCAAGGAATGAATCAATCAATCAAAGAATGAATCAATCAATCAAGGAATGAATGAATCAATCAAGGAATGAATGAATCAATCTAGGAATGAATCAATGAATAAATCAAGGAATAAATCAAGGAATGAATGAATCAATGAATGAATCAAGGAATGAATGAATCAATGAATGAATCAAGGAATGAATCAATGAATAAATCAAGGAATGAATCAAGGAATGAATCAAGGAATCCATCCATCCATCCAAATATTAAAATACCATGATGGCCATTGCTAAAGACCTCAACTCTTAGGTATATGTGTGTCACTCAATGTGGCTCCGACAATTGCAGGGGTAGTTTTTACGAGTTTCCCTCTCGGTTTTCCACCGTAATAAGGCCAGGAGCTGTGTGAATTGGATAATCCGTCTTAATATCAGTGAAATACCCCAATCAAACAAACAATCAATACTGAAGAGCTCATGTCACTGTGGTAATATGAAATATTCCTTGGTGAAATCTGACAAAAAACCCACTTCTCACTTTTATCTAGGGTTTACAGATGGCATCCATATCATTCAAGCAAAAATGTGGTTAAGATTTTAACAGTTTTATTTGCACATTTTCTCAATAAGTTACATGTAAGGTTCATTTCTATTTTAAATTACCCAGATCTCTTGATATGGTTTAGCTTTACCCAGAAATCTGATCCACTTACATTTGTCACTCTTTGGCAAATAAAATAAAGTCTTCAATCATAAACATTTTGTTCAGTTACAATTGAAAATTTCCACCCTCCCCTCCCTCTTCAGCTTGCTTGCTTTTAACACAGATATCACAAAAATATTAATATATTGACATTAATTTGGACTTATAGTATTTTGGGTACCAATACTTTTCCTGAATCAAAACATCTTTAGAAATTTCTCTCGTGATTTCAAAAAACGAAAGGATCCAGTGATTTTAATACCATTTGTTTATTGTAGAGTTATTAACAAAGACAGTCACAATAAAACAACTGGTCTCAGCACTTGTTGCAGCAGAGCAACAGTTTGCAACAAAAGCCAGTACAACAACAAATGTGCTTGCTCGACTTGAAACTGAAGTAGTTGCCATAGAAACCGTTGTCTCGGATACCAGAAACATCTCAGCAAGTACACTATTGGTAAGTATTAACTGTCCACAAGCATTGATAAAAACTTTTTTTCATCTGATGAAATGTTGTTTTTGTTGTTTATATTTAATTGAGAGATAAAAATTGATTTTAAATGGTGAAAAATCTAACGCACTTGATTGGTCAGAAGCTTCGTGAAAATGCCTATGGGGAAAAATTAATTGTATAAACCCCATAGGGTTACGTCACAACCCTTGGCGGGAAAATCTCAATTGCCTGATACCTTTTAATTGAAATATTACTGTTTGTTATAATTGAACACAACTAGCTTTATTCATTACCACAAATGACCACAACAGTTGTAAAGTTACAAATATTTAATATATATTTTACATACTCAGAGAAAGCGGACACAAATTTGATTGTGTTTAAACTGCACTTACTTACGTTTGACTAGCAGGGCCACATTTGAACTTAAGTCTGACTAGCAGGGGTAACACAGAACTTAAGTCTGACTAGCAGGGGTAACACGGAACTTAAGTCTGACTAGCAGGGCTAACACTGTGCTTAAGTCTGACAAGCAGGGCTAACACTGAACGTAAGCCTGACCAGCAGGGACAACACTGAGCTTACGTCTGACTAGAAGGGCTAACACTGAACTTAAGTCTGACTAGTAGGGCTAACACTGAACTTAAGTCTGACTTGCAGGGCCAACACAGAACTTACGTCTGACTAGCAGGGTGAAAATGGAGCTTGTCTGACTAGCAGGGCCAATGCTAAGCTTAAAGCTGACTAGCAAGGCCAACACTGAGCTTAAATCTGATTAGCAGGGCCAACATTGAACTTAAGTCTGACCAGCAGGGCCAACACTGAACTTAAGTCTGACTAGCAGGACGAACACTGAACTTAAGTCTGACTAGCAGAGCCAACACTGACCTTAAGTCTGACCAGCAGGGAAAAACTGAGCTCAAGTCTGACTAGCAGGGCCAACACTGAACTTAAGTCTGACTAGCAGGGCCAACACTGAACTTAAGTATGACCAGCAGGGACAACACTGAGCTCAAGTCTGACTAGCAGGCGAACACTGAACTTAAGTCTGACCAGCAGGGCCAACACTGGACTTAAGTCTGACTAGCAGGGCCAACCCTGAACTTAAGTCTGACCAGCAGGGACAACACTGAGATCAAGTCTGACTAGCAGGCTAACGCTGAACTTAAGTCTGACTAGCAGGGACAACGCTGAGCTTAAGTCTGACTAGCAGGGCCAACATTGGACTTAAGTCTGACTAGCAGGGCCAACCCTGAACTTAAGTCTGACCAGCAGGGACAACACTGAGATCAAGTTTGACTAACAGGGACAACGCTGAGCTTAAGTCTGACTAGCAGGGCCAACACTGGACTTAAGTCTGACTAGCAGGGCCAACCCTGAACTTAAGTCTGAGCAGCAGGGACAACACTGAACTTCAATCTGACCAGCAGGGACAACACTGAGATCAAGTCTCACTAGCAGGGCCTACACTGAACTTAAGTCTAACCAGCAGGGCTGACTGACAGGCTAACACTGTGCTTAAGTCTGACTAGCAGAAACAACATAAGCTTAAGTCTGACTAGCAGGCTAACACTGGGCTTAAGTCTGGTTAGCAGGCCAACACTGGGCTTAAGTCTGACTAGCAGGGCTAACACTGAACTTAAGTCTGATTAGCAGGGCCAACACTGGTCTTAAGTCTGACTAGCAGGGCTAACACTGAACTTAAGTCTGATTAGCAGGGCCAACACTGGGCTTAAGTCTGATGGTCAAAGACAAACAGGTCAACAGACAAGGGAGACAGGGAGGTGGCAAATTAAGAGACAGGTTTGGAGAAAAACTAAAGAATATTAATAATTAATATGGGGGATAGAAATTTTAAAAAAAAAGAGACGTAAGAAAACATAAAAGAAAATTCTGTTTTTTAAGGGTCTAAAAATAGGAATAAGTTAATTTTTTTACCCTATTTCTTGTAGACGGCACGAACGCTAGCCAATCTACAGTCTTCTATCAATGGCCGTGTTACTGCTCTGTCAACATCAGTGGAAACTCTGATAGCATTAATGACTTCGCTGAACAACACCTTAGTAGCGACCTTGACCTCTGTGACCTTGGAAAGTCAAAGTGTATCTAACCTGGAGGTCAGTGTAGGCAGCCTTGGAGGACAGATTCCCAATGAGAATGAGGTGATAGCTCTGCAGACGCGCGCTAGGAGTGTGGAACAAGCCGCTGAAGTTTTAAACAATGAAGTAAGGCAATATTTTATTTAATTCTTGATTTATTTAATGAGGACTTTTCAATGGTTGAAGGCTAATAGAATTAAACCATGAATATCCGAACAATAAAAAAAAAAATGGCCAAATAAAAAAAATTAATTCCAATCTGGAAACAACTTATCAAAACACATCCAATAATCAATTTTTTGATGTTAATTTATATCGTATGTTTGTGTTTTGCTAGGTTTAAATTTTTAGTCAATTTGTTCTGGAAGAAATATGTTAATAAAACATAGCATTAAACGATGGTTATACAAATTACTTACATTTTTACTTAATATAATAAATATTATTTATTATGCATATTATTGGGCATATTAACAGGACTTTACTTTAAGTTATTGTACGAGCTACATGTTTTAAATTCATTTTGAATATTAATTTCAATAAATCATCAGCCCTCTGGTAACGGGTAGTTTGTTTAGAGGTTAGAAACTCTCTCCTAACTAAGCACTGGAACAGTCATGTTGTCTTTACTTAGCATTGGAGGAAAATTAATTTTCTATCAATACCAGAACACTTCCCATCTTGGTTGTGCTAATGTCAATTATTGTTTGAATACACCCCTGTCATATAACTGAAATATTCTTAATCACATTAAATTTCGTCCATGTCCAATCCCAACTTTTTTGCTTGCTGTGACAATATTACAGCATGCAATCGAAAATTGTTTTCTGTGAAATGTTAATGCTTTCTAACTGAAAAATTCATCTTCTGCCTCTCGGACGCAATTTCCAAGTCTTTATAATTTTGTGGACGAATTTGAGATAATTTAGGTGCCATTATAAGCATGGCAAAAACCACCAACCAATCAATCAATCAATCAATCAATCAATCAATCAATCAATCAATCAATCAATCGGTAATCAGTATTTGTTCTGAATTATGTAAAATCATGTTTGATTATTAATATGTTATTCTAGGCTCAGACTAACTCACAAAGTACAACACTGACCACTGATATTCAGCTAGCTGTTGACCAATCAGCTGCCTTGTTGCTCGCCGTGAAGACTGCCCACAGCCAATCAGATGCCTTGTTAGAGGAAGTTAGATCAGCATCAATAATGGCTGAGGAGGCCAGAAGTTCAGCAGAAACAGTTTTTACAGATGCTGATGACATGTTGAGAACGTTACAGGATTTCCAAACAATTATTGCAGGTGTGTATGGGCTACTTTTAAGAGGGAGGGGAAAACAAAACTTTCTTGTATTGCTTATGTTAAACTTTGTTAACCAAACAGGGCAGTGTCTAGAAAATTTCCCAGGTTCTTTTCCCAAATTCTTCAGACCATAATCAGGGTTCTGAATTTGTGTGAGAGTAGTTATATATTGACATTACTTTGGGCTTGAAATAGTTTGGGCGACTATACGTTTTCCGTAGGTAAAATGGCTCTTGATACCATTCTGCCGAATGTATAGATTTATTTGTTTGTTTAATTGGGGTTTAACTTTGTACTCAAGGGTATTTCACTTATATGATGATGGATGGATGGTCCACTTCACACTTTTCCTTGCCTCATTATAGTGGAAAATTGAGAGGATTTAACCTTGCAAAAACTATCCTCCCAATTGCCAGAGCCACATCGTGTCACTCACTCATATACCTGATGGGCAATAGATGGAATCGGTCCCGTGAATAGTACATCCAAGTAGGATTAGTAAGCAAATATGCCAATACAAAGCCACCGCCATGGGCCTCCAAAACTGATAGATGCCTGGCTCGCTAATTATTTAACTGAAATGTCGACAGACTTTTAGAAAACATGGTTTTTATACTGGCTTCATCAGATACATTATGGATAGCATTATGTCATGGGAAATTTTCTAATGGAGATGATTCATTTTTTTAGTATCACCATGACAATCAAAACATGATGGTAATCAGTTGCCCAAAATGTAACATAAAACTTTCAAAAAACTTTTTAAAAAATATCATGAAAAAACTTTTAAAAAAATGAGGCATTGTTTACTAGATCGCATTGTGCTCACAATGGTACAAAATTTGAAGTTACTAACATCAAAAGTTTTCTAGAAATACGCCAAAGAAAATGAAGAGTCTGCTTAAAACTGACAAGCCAGAAGTAGTAGGCATTTAAAGTTTTAGTGACTTGAATATATATTCTTAGGAAAATTAAATTATAGTCTCCAATTTAACTGTTTGTAACTAGAATTTCGGCTTCACCTATATACAGTTTGAATACCTAATTCCCAAGAAAGGGAGATAAATATATATCCATATAATATTAGTTATTGACGTTTTTCGAAGGGTGTACGGACTTTTATGACCGTCCTGCAAACTCGTACGCCCTGAGCC
>JARFOD010086107.1:0-18617 GCA_031763545.1 Mopalia muscosa | reverse complement strand
TGTACAATTGTATACACAGTAATTTTAATTGTTCTCTATTAGTCAGCAGGTTAACTTTTAAAATACCTTCAAGATCATTAAGATCAAATGATTTATTTTACCCACCTGCAAGTCGAATCAAAATTCGTAAAAACCATATTGTAAATAGATGCCAATTACTTTTTAACGAAACGAACGTCAGGGTGATTTAGACTGTTTTACACGTGTAAGTTCTTTTAAAACTAATTGTAGAAATATTTTATACAAATAAATCTCGTACACAAATGTATTAATGTATAAACTTGTTTTATGATAGATTGTATGGCCTATTAAATTTTTCTGAACGTTTTATACAACAATGTTCTATCTGTGAAAATATGTTTCTGTAAATATCTATAAAGGCAATTATGTAAATTTTACATATTTAATCTATCTGTGAACTAGTCTTGTTAAATGTGTTTATGTTTTGTAACCATGTTATATTTATGTAATATCCCATCTGTTATATGCTATCAGCTCTGTAAATGGATTTTATGTAGCTGTATGAGTCTGAGTTCAACAAACTAAACTAAAAACTAAACTAACAGATAAAGAAGTCTATTGTTAGAACGTTAATTTGTGCAATCTGCAGAAGCAAGTTTAAATTCTCAAAACACAAATGATGTCTATTAAAGTCTTGATGATTTTTTCCTAATTTCGCTCAGGCGCAATGAACAAAGGTGCAAGTCGACGTTTGAAGGAACAAAACAAATTTGCGAAGCGATTTCCTCAGGCCTGAAAGCGACGAAGCCAGTTTGACAGAACTCTGATACGAAGCTTCGTGCAGCGCCGAAGGCCCAGCCATAATAGGCGACGTGGTTCTAACTCGTGTTCATATACGCTATTTCTAATAAATATATAGGCGAGAATGAGGATAACTGAGGTCGACATGACACTTAATAGAGACAATATAATAAGACTACATATGTATTATTGAATATATGACTTATGTAAACATAAACTCGCTGTCTCTGTTATTGTATGAGGTTCTTTATTGTTTCCCGACTGCCAAAAGACGTTTATTCCAACATCATGAAATTCCTCGTCTGTTCGTCCAGTAAACATGACGGGCATGTAAAACTCACTTAAACAAAACTTTCGTGAAGCCCCGTGAACTTCACTATATAAGATGTGATTGACATATCACCAGGACACCAGGTTTAGATAGTTTATTTTACCTTTCACTTTGTGTACATATCTTGCCCACAACGAGTCAGTATCTCGCTTTTCAGTGGACATAATTTTTTCCCGCACTGTGGCTCAGCACTGGAGGAAGATTAAACGTCTATTAAACATAACAATATACTTCAGGTGTTATGGACCTGTATACAAATGTTTAGCTGGAGACTCCAATAACACGTAAACAATTTGCGTTTATACAGGGTTTTCGGTTTTTTATGAAAACATTTTCTTAGTTTTAAAAGATTCTAGTTCAGAAAATTGTTCAGGCCCAAACCCGTCTGTGAATTGAACTCACGACCCTATATTATTTCGTCGAACATATAGTTTTGTCCTTGTGGTTTTCTCCAGGGTCCAATTTGAGATCACCACTTAACATTTTAATCCACATGCCCAGAAAACCACCACAATAAACTTTAAATGTGATTTTAACTTGAGGTGTCTAGTGACAACAATTCTCGTGACAAAATGCTACTTCTCTCTGTATTACAACACGGTAAAACTGTCAACTGTAAGCATACCAGAACATAGACAGAAATAAACGAAACTCTATATGGCTTGGTTTATGTTGTGGTGTCCTGTCGATAGTTCTCTATTCTCTGTGTATTGCTGTTATATAAGTGAAATACAGTTGAGTTCGGCGTTAAGGATCAAACAGTTTAATTGAACATTACCATGCAGTTATGGGTCATGTTGAAAGACATTCTTCGATCAAAGCTTTCAAAAAGCTGGGCTTTCAATTAGTATGAACATGTATTTATATGAAATACTATTATAAACAAAATCCAAATACATTTTAAGAAACGAATATGATTTTCAGGAACACAAAGGGGTGTGACACATGCGTAGTAAGTCCGTTGGTTTCAAAATGACGTCACGTCTTTGCGGTTTGCCAGGTTGTGTTGTTTTGACCCTCTGTCACACTGAAACAACAGCTTGCTGCTTTGTCTTTTCCAAACATCTACAACACGGTCACAATTAACCCTTTGCCCTCTAATCTAATAACTGCTCAAGAGCCAAGAGTGATAAAATATCTATTGGTATTCATCAGCTATATGTGTCATGATACATGTACCTACAGCCTACACGTCTACACCTATACAATTTCTTTGTAAATAGTTACAATTCGGCAGAGCACGTGAGGACTCGCCATATAACAGCTTAAATTTAAACAGTGATTAATTCTGCTAATCTACATCACAAAATCACAAAATACATGCTAGACTCGTATAGTTCTGTCAACTATTTAACATTGACCGTTTCTGTTAAACTGTTTATTTGAAGTCGTTTGACCGTTGTCGATCACCGGAAGCTATCGATCTCACCGGGCCTTGTGTGTCACGAGATGTTCGCAACAAAATAAAAAGCGGCGTATTTGCTGGAGATCTCTATGATTTGTGAACATAACGCTATCAGATGAAACTGAATTGATTAAAATTGCATATTTTATATGATAACATGTTTTTAAAATTGTTTATTACAAATTTGTCATCATTGTATTGCTATATAAGAGGGTAGAATAATGTATAATAATTTTCAAATGCAGTCATATTAACATTTTTAATTTTATTGATATGTTACCCCAACCGTATTGGTGTTTTTGTGGCTTTCTAGCAGTTAAAATCAAATAATAGTATCACTCGGTTTAAATTGTGAGGCCATTGGACCGTAGTGGAGGAAAATAGACCTGGGCCAGTCAGAGCTCAACTGTGCTCAGCGATAGATCTTAAACAGCGCTCGATATCCTTTACTTTATTGTTGTTCCGCGACGAGGTTTGATGTTCACCACCGTTGTCCTCATTGCGCCTAGCCGTAGGATGTTTTTGTAACGCAACTGGAAAGAAGTTGTTTTAATTGAAAAGGAGACAAATGAAGCGGTGTGTTAATGATTGTTTTTTTAAGGGGAGCCCGATGTAACACTAGGTCCTGGCACACATCGGACAAGGATATACGTCTGTGTTCTCACTCGTAACTCAAGACGTCTCTCTCTATACTCTGAGAGGATTATATCAGCCTTTATTCGACGACGAACCTATTTGACACTGAATTAACCTCAGAAAACCTCTTATGTCTTGAAGAGGAACAATTGTGTGATTCGATCAGCCTGACAGAATAGATTGGATGCACCAAGGATAAATCTTTAATCAGATCATTTATTGGGGAAGATAATTATCAGTGATTTACCCTAGTGGATGTAAGACAGTCGCTGATCTGTAACAAAATGATACCCACGGATTCTCAATCTCTCCCTCACACTGTAAGTTCATTCCTATGTATTTTATTTTTTTTATTTTTTATTTTTTGCTTGCCTCTTATCGGGATTTGAACTCGGATCTGGTCAGTAGGCCGACGGCCAGCGCTATAATCACTTCAGCTACAAGGCATCACGGAATAATGATCAAGAATTTTTTTTTTTTTTCGTGCATTTATAAAGCACATTTCCACACCTACCCCGGGGACCAAACCCGTGACCACGGACTGACAGGACAAACACTCTATAACTGCTAAACTAGAAACGCTAGCGACAGAATGACCCGTATTTTCCAACAAGTACAGACTACTAGCCTCATTTGATTTAATGACGCTTTTAATATAATGCGGTATTTTCTTCCATGTGTATGATTTGGGAATTTTTTCTTTTAATATTTTATGATATACATGTAAAGCCGAGTAAACATTTTATTCGTGTTTTGTTAATATTTTATTAAAACAATTCAATTTAAACTTTCTATGTAAATGTGTCAGTAAAGTTTTTTACCATCAATTACTTGCATTATATTTCTCAAAGCAATCACACTAGCCCAGGGATGTAGATCAATTAAAACCGAAGAATCACCTTATCTTCTCGATAAACTAGTTTCTAATTAAAACTGATCTCAAGTTGTGTTATAGGTTAGCTACATACATCTCGAGAAAAGGTATGTATATGTGTGTGTCTATTTAGATATATGTGTCGAGTTACAAGATATCAGAACACTTGCTCTTCGACGGAAGCTTCGTGTCATAAAAAAAAATATATATATAAAACCCGAATAACCCAGACAGATTAACACAGACTGGTTGATAAGTTCTGTATCTGTCATACTATTATACAATGTGGACATATTGAGAGATAGTTAAACTCTCTAGCTATAGAAGTGCGTCGATTAGTATGTCGATGAACCAGAAAACCTACAAAGCTGTTTATTTTCGTCTTATTATATTAAAAGGAAAGTCAGGATGAAATCCCGTTGATTGCATTTCACTCATAGCAAATGGTTTGACAATATCAGGTTTAGAAACACCTGTGCTCCGAACAGCATATAGATTGTAACGAACACGATACCCTATGCGGGCATCAACCAAATAACAAGTATCCCATTATCGTTAATGCGTTTGGATCTATACACTCTTATGGAACCCTTTAAGGTTCTTCAGTCATGGCTCTTGTGTAACCCGGTACGGTTTAATATGGAACCCGTCAGCAACGGTTCCACGTCTTTCTTCCTTTCTTATTGTATTAAAGACCCGTTTTTGACGTAATGGTTCTATCTTTACTAAAGAAACCTCAAAGAACCAATATTTTCTATGAGTGTACATGTTGCTAATGCGGTTGTATTTATTTCTACATGAGTGCCGACAGGAAACATGTTGACATTGTCCTGTTTGGTAGTGTATCAGGTTTCTGATCCTCCTTCGATGTACCGTTCACAGACCTCCGGTATATCAGTGGGTCACACAAGGCGACTCCGGGTAGAGGGTAGATTCTACGGTATTTCCTCCCCAGTTGCCAATATATTTAAAGACAGAGGAGGTCTATGTGCCGCCATGTAAGTCAAATGCCCTTGAGTACTAGTTAAACTCTAATCAATCAATCAGGCGAGCAATAACACGACAATCCATACGCTGACTTTTCTTTCAGTCGGATCTCTTCCAAATTTTATATGATTTTAACCTGATTCCGCAGACATTTCCTGTGTCACACAAACACCTCGGACGTTGCACAAACTGTTCGTTACATGCTATAGCCTTCCTAGCTTGTTTTCAATTCCCTATATAAAAAACGTTACTTTCACGAGAAAAGATTGAAAACTGAAATGTACTGAGTTACGACCGTTAAGATTAAGAAATATATGACTTATTCAGGGATCACATCTGCATCCTGCTTCAGATTAGTTCGTCTTTGAATTTTGAAGCATGAAAATCATTTAATAGCGTCTTCGTTTTTCATTGTCATCCTTAATTTTAATGTTGCCTTTGAGGACTAAGACTATACTATATTTATGTTGATGTAGCTTTCGCTATCACTCCCTTCGCCATTCAGCAAATTAACAGTAACAATAAAGCGGCACCGTCATTATCTTACCTATATTGTCTTGTCTCATTTCGATCAGATATAAACAAATGCAAAGCACGGTGAGTCCGAAACAATACTCGCCCTGTCTTTACCCTGTTTCAACCAAGGTTGAGTGATTGTTTGTTGTTTACTCCGTGCTTCATGGGATTGCCCGTATATGATGGTGGTATACTCCAAGAATAAGAAGTAACAGTAACACCATACCAAAAAGTGTTTTGTTGAGCTTGAAAACTATCAAGTTTCTTCATAACAATATAAAGACCGCATATCAGTGCTTGGTACATTCAGTCCCTAGTCAGACGGCTCAGAGGGACCAATTAATTCCATTTACTCTAGTTAACCAATCGACGTCGATTGAAAGATGGTTTGGCCAGACTTAAAATGCGCTTAGAAGATACCTTTGAGATAATTAAAATCAGTCAGGTTTAATCAAATTGAAGTGAACTGGATTGTAATTAAATTTTCTTTTTCTTTTAGAAGTCTAGCTGTATATAACTTACAATGTTAAAAAAGATAAAAGACTTAGGTATCACCAAAGCGTGCGAAATCGATAAACTACTTTTGTATTTTTGCCAAATCAGTTTAAACAGTCACGGTACTTAAAAGTTTGTCTGTTTTGTTTTATCTGGTTCTGGGTTCTTGGGTCCTGTGGTGATATAGGTGTAAGTGTTAGAGTATCGCTTCAGCGTTACTTAGATTACCGTCATATTTAAATGAAAGGTTAAATAACAACTCTTTGAACTAGCATTTCGGTTTATTGATCAAAGTATCATGAGGATATTAGTTTGATCAATAATCTGAAACCGAAACGTTGAGTCAAAATTAATTAATTATCTTTCTTCGGAGTTGTTACTGTTTTTTACTATGCTAAACTCATCTGTGGTACCGGTAGTCACAGTACTTCAATGTGTATCCGGTATGAAAAATACTCCCCGCTTTTCAACATTGCTGTGAAAATGCATAAAGTACATGTTTATTTGGTGAATTTCCCGTGAACATATTGATTGAAAAGGCTGTATTGTGTTTTACCGCCCGTTTAGATTTCCTTGTATTTGTATTAACATCAGATCTGTCAACAGTATAATGTGTGGCAACAGATCTAGACGTGTTGTTTCGGGTGCTATCCACGTAAACGCCTTTATGTTTGAGCAATGGGTGATTCGTGTCAGGGGATTCTACAAGATCATCTGCATTACCGCTTCTTGAGCTGTAAAACAACAAATAAATATAAGATGGCTTGCAAATAAACAAAGTTACTGCTTAGCCCATATATCTACTGAACACAGTTGCAAATTACATCAATCTTTTAAATTTGAAGACAACATTTTGACAATAACGTAAATCGTGTAATGTTCTATGACGAGTATAGTGTTACAATTATCTTATATTTATCCAATCGCGTTAATTTCGCGACATTCGCGTTTCTGTGGGCATGAGTCTAGTGTTACAATTATCTTATATATGTATCTGTGTGAAATAGGGTTGTGTCAAGTGGACATTTTGTCTCCATCAATGTATAACTGAAATGACTCACAATATCCAACAGAAAACCTTGTACAAGACGCTACGTCCCGTTCTATCTTAAATAATCCCAACTTTTGTTATTTAAATAAAACGGTAGAAATGTACGGCCAGTAAGGCTTTGCTTAATTCATATGGGTAGAAAATCGTCAGAATTATGTTTTATGAGGTCAGAGTCTGTGTTCAAACTCTTGAGCTCGTAGCCATTGAGCTGTGCTTTAAATCGGTAGGTACATCAGTTTGAGAGCATACTCAGCCAATATCAATATAGCTGCAGATCTGAACAGTTTCCGGGCGCGTAAGTAAAGAGAAAAGAACGACATATAATAATATGTTGTTTAAGTTGATTAGTTTCGATCGTAAATCTATTTCTTCCATGATCTCTACTTACACTAGTTCCTTGTGAAGCTTATTAATATATTCAACTATACAAAATAACGGTTAACTCATAAAGTAAAAATAAAATAAAAGCTACTGTGTAAAGAAGTGTGCACATATGTTTCAATGACAATAGCATCATTAAATCTATAAACAAAATGTTAATTTAGAGAAATCTGCTGAAGCCAACAGTCAACTGCTCAAAGTATCTTGAACAGAATTGTCAGCCTGGCATATTACCTCTCAACTTATCGGAATAAAAATTGGACTTTGGCAGCGAATACCAAACATTGAAAGTGGACCCAAAATGTTAAAGCTAGTATAAGTGGACAAACTGTAAGCAAAGGTTATGAAGTAATGTGTTTAGTATGCTGATGTTGTTTTAATGGCGGTAAAGCAGGTAATTTAAATATGGTAGACTAGTCATGTCATGTCGTATATGACTATGTTACATTCATTATTAACTGATATTGATGAAAATCATTCTTAAAAATTGTTTATCAATTATTTAAGCAACCACTGTCTTTGTGGCGATTGTCGTAAATATATATTGAATAATAGTAAGTGTAAAGCTATGGAGACAAAAACGATGTGCCATGAAAAATCTACCATAGATGTTACCTAGTATCTAATTATGAAAGTACTCAAACCATCATTTATTCTATGCTGTTTGCAGCATTTCTACTCATGGTTACTTTTTTATTTGGTTTGCCTACCCTTAAAAATCACGTGACACCTAAATTAATTCAACCCATATTACATGTTTGTTACTCAGTTAGTACAATAGATTTGTCCCTCTCTTAAGTATTGGTCTATGTTAACATAGCAAATTACACACTATGAAACACAAATAGAAACCAATCGTGACTTCTTCGTTTCAACAGTTTTTTCCAGTGATTTTGTTTTTAAAAAAGATTTTATTAACGTCCAATTAAAAACAAGCTGCTGCGGTTAAACAACAATCAACCCATCAATCATTTACCGGATCATTCATTTTTACAGTTTCCTCTATATAATGAAACTGCTGACCCAACAGAAGGGGATTCTCAACTCAAATTTCAGCATCGTTGTTTTCTTTGTGATGGTGGGTGGGGAAGGGGAGAAGGAGGTCACAACCAATATTGAATGTTTTCTACAATCTTTGTTCTGTTGATGGACACCACGAGACACAGGATTTAGTCTGTTAGCAAAGTACATCCCTAGTTTACACTGGCCTGTTTATTGAATACATAAACAGAACTCCAGAAGGCGATGAACATCGAAACAATATTGACTATTGAATTTCGAATATGCCTGTCTCCGAATCTTTAAGAGTAGTTTAGTGCCTATTTTCCATTACACATTTTTGCTCACCTTTTTCATACATTTGCTCATACATTTTAACTTAAATATCTGTATATTCCTTTTAACATACAACAGGGGTTAGCGCTGAAATCCCATCAGTGACGTAGACAATCGAACATATGACGTCATATACATTGTTTTCATTACATCACAATTCACATAAGTATATAGCGAGACCATGAGAATGTAATTTCCACTTACACAATAAGACTGACAAAAGTTTATGTAAGCTAGACATCCATGAAGTTCTTGCAATACATATACAACAGTAACTATTGTAAAGCTGTGAACAATTCCATTCAATGCGTAATTTGCAAATTTCATTGACAACAGTCATATAAAACTTATCATTAAATCAACGATATAAACATGGAACATAAAACAAACTGATCATTGCAAGTTTAAAACATAAAATTATCCCTTTTAGACCAAATCAACTTTGCCTTTCAAATTATGAAATGTTTAATTTATTCAAATTATTAAATGTTTAATTTGAATCAATTCAATCTTGTCTGATCTGGTCGAGACAAATTATCCCATATGTAATATAGTGAGACATCTTTCAAATAATTTCTGAGCGGATGTTATATTTAAAGACGACTGCTATCCCAATTAATTAAATCGATTAAATAACACGCCTACATTGATCAGCCGGTTAAAAAGTGGCAAGCTGGCGAAGTTCTTCGCGGGTAAAATGGGGCCCGGGTATGGAATGTTCGTTCACCATTTGTAGAGAATCATTTTATGAAAAGCTTCATTGTCATCATCTGTTTGTGATATTGCAGAAGCGAGTTAAGCCACTGCTTATCACTGCCGTAACAAAATACGGGTGTTCGGAACACATCCCTGATACGAAGACACCGGCTGTCACTGTTTGCTTGTGAACTGACGTCTAGGAGAGGTCTATGTGTGAAATTCCAACACGCGAACAATACAAGGGATTATGGGATTGAGCGGGACAAATCTCCCAAGTGGCAGGAGAAGCAGACGACAGTCAGCATATATATACCTTTAGAAAGATATAGGTGTTGAAAATGTTTATCGCTAGTTTCTACTTTGCGATAAGCATAATTTAAGAATACCTTTTTCAGACTTGTGTGTTTGGTGATCTGGAACATCTTTAAATTATTTCGATTTTTCGAAACTTTGCCACTTTGAGTTATTTTATCTGGGTGAAAAAAACTTATAAACGCAAATGGTGAGGTTATTTATCACAGCAACAAAGACAAATTTCAACTAATAGTCGTTTTAAACAGAAACATACGAAAACGATTTATTAAAACTGAGGAACGCGACGTTTATAACGGTATTTGGTGACACTCGATGATTTCGATTAAGAGCAATGAGCCGTATTATCCGTATGGTCTGTCAATTCAATGAGGGAAGTTTAAGATTCCGCGCGGATTCATGGAATATTTGTTCTATCCATCAAATTTCAATAGTTCCAATGGTGCATATTTATTTTAGTGTTGTTTGTAGGAATTGGAGGGTTCCTGTGAAGACCAGTTAGGCTTATAGGACGGAAGAATTCGATAACCGGGATCAATGATTTGTCTAATGATCGCTCCGCTACTGTAAACTCCCCTTTTGAACTGGCGGATATAGGCGGAACGAAATTGACGAAAGTACAATTGCATTAATAACATTAAATATTGTTCCGTTCAGAGGAAACAATAAGTTGGACTGACTTCAACAAACAGCGTAATAGTTTAGTCTGGACATCTGGAGACGGACAAAAACCAATCTGAATGTTCACAACATGTGTCTTTAAAAGACCAAAGCCGCATCTCCGAAGAACGATAAACAATACATGTTTAAGATTCTAAATATTTCGGTTCATTAAACCATCTTCAGTAGTTGTGTCTTTAATTGTACATACATTATTACCAGCTACCATTTTAAAATAAAGGATACAATTGGCATTATACACAATTGTGTGTTTGTATATAGTTTATTTGATTTGGGGTTAAACCCGTGCTGTACTAGGTAATTTATTTCATATGACAGGGTATCAACGCATTGATCGCGGAAACCCAGCTTAAATCATCCTATAGCAACGGGTCAACAGGAGACAAACGAGTATATGTTAAAGCAGAAAATCCTCACCTTTCTTAAATGTTTAAACAATACCTATTATCCGTTTATAAAATCTTTAAATGAAATAAGATTGATTTAAAGTCAAATACTAACATCCTGAGTTTGCTGTTAACAGTTATTAGATAAGGAAAGTCTTAACGTGTCAATGCTTTCTCTGTAGGAGTATACAAACGAATGTACCTCTATATTCACTTCATCAGCTTAAAATCTGTTTCCCTGTTCCTTTAAGAAAACAAAAGAAAATTTAGACAAAACCTTTTGTTTTCAGATCGTTTAATAAATAAGCGCACGTATCAGATTATTTTTTTATTTTATAAACCAGCCAGGAACTGATTCTAATGCGATATGATATCAAGCTGCGCACGCGCGTCTTGCCGCTTGAGACCTTTATATCGTTGTTACGTTATTTCCGATGAAAACAGTAGGAACTAATTTACCACCACATAGCGAAACCACAAAACAGGGAAACGATTGCCCTCCATGCATTGCTTTGTCAACAGCGGCTCAGTGATAAGTGTGCTCAGACATAATTCATCTATTTGCTACCGGACATTTTCGTCTTAACGTTCAAGACAATGAGACCCTTGAAGAAGACTGTTTTATACCGATAGCCTCACCGCGTGGAGTATGTAATATAAATGACTTAATGTTATACTCCGGATATAATCCTATATTCTCGATCCATCTTAGAACGGCTTAACGGTCCATCAATTGAAAGCTCTTCATCTTTTTTTTTTAAGCTATTGCCTACTTAACACCATTGATTGTTTTCATGCAGAAACAAACCATCCTTCAAATAATCTTAAAAATTGACAATTAAGAAATTTTGAATTGAGAAGTAATATACATCGCAATGACGTAAGTTGCTCCAATACTTTTAATCATAAATTAAAGGCACAAAACATTATAAAACTTAAGACGGCTAAGTTGAAGGAGTAGCATGTTATTGTCATCTTGGAGTTAAGTAGCAACACAAATCCGATCCTTTAAGGCGACCTTGTTTCGCGATTAACTTAACTCCTGCTCTGGTACCAGTCAAATAAGGGACATGACCTGGGGAACGACATAAAACACACAAAACAAAAACAAATAAATAAACAAACACAAAATCAACACCGAGTTACCAGTTTACAAGAATCTCTGAATCTAAATGTTTTCAGCCGCGTGTTGTTCTACATCATTTTAATACAAACATAACTTTGGAACGAATAACAACATGTTTGCTCTATTTAATTTCAAACTGCTTTATTAAATGTTTCATATAGGCTATGTTTTCCAAACAATCAAAGTAAAACAAACTAAAGTAAAACTAAAATAAATATATATGGAGACACGTCAAGTCGGGCTAATGTGTTTGTTGACATGAAGCTTGTCTACCTGTGTTTTCTCCACTGACCTAGTTGCAGTCCAGCACACTGCAGTGGATCCAAGCGACTTGAGGATAAGGTGTTGGCCGTCCTTACCATGCGTGATAAAATGCTACCACACAGACCCAAACAGGACCAGGCTATCAGTTGAAGCTCTGTATACCTACAAAACAAAGACAAGTACATGTGTGAACATATTCTCCACAATAACTACTGAATAGTTGATAATCATCCCGGCATGGATTTCTTAACACTCTCTACAGAGATAAGCCGAAATCAAATACTTATTAACTTGTTTTAGTGGCATATAGAAGCCGTAGCAGTAACATAACACGATTCTTTGGATTTCAACTTAGGTCAATAATCATCAATTATTATTACCTGCTGATCAAACCGTCAAGATCAATGAAGGGTTATTTAGGTGTTGTTTCAGGGTTGTTAAGCGACATTCGTGAGGCAATTTCATCCAGATTTAACTTAATGTCAGCAAGAGACGGTGTCCTCTTGTGGCAGGTCGAAGTCTCGCCATCCGTCATATCTCATGGTCTATTCACAAAATCCGTAGACGAAAGAACTGCGTTAAATATAATACACTAATATTGATGTTAAGCCGAACCTTACGCCTTCCAAATACATCCTAGAAACGGCGAAACTCGGGCGCCATGCTGAATGTGGCAACCTCATGCTTCACCAATGGTTGCTCTCATGAGCCATCCTGTACAAGGGTTGTCGCCCGCTTCTATCACTGATTTTCAAGAGGGAGTGGGCCATATATGTAAGTGCATCCAGCGCCGAAACACCTTCTACCCGATTCAAAACGTTATGGGTGCAATTGTTTACGCCAGTTCTCGATTCTGGTAAATCAGGTGATAACAGAAGTATATAGGGGTCATATTTCTGCAATTTATCTTCCAACATATATCAAGGAATGTATATAGCCTAACCTTGATACAGACATCAGTCGCTTCTGTATTATTGGATATCGTATTTAAACAATATGTCTATGGACGGTGTGACAAGTATCATTTTCTCGCTGTATTTTCTGGCAGAAATAACTCTGTCCTTTACTAAATCATAAATTCACTAGTTCTTTCGGGATATCATCCATTGACCTATCTCTTTTAAGTAGATCAAGTTATTCTTTTTCCCTTCATGACTTTGACTCAAGGGTTTGATTGGTTATATTGTTGTTTACACGCATGTACTAATACTCTGTGAGAAGTTTGTCCACAGAGCCATTGTACAAGTATTAATCGTCCTATAAAATGAATCGGACATGAAACCCTATTTTTTTACTTAATTTTAAATCAGTTGAAATTAACGATTCATTTCACAGCCCGAGAGGAAACATTGTTAAAACAACGACACCTGCATACCGTCAATTCGTGACGTAAAAGCAGAAGCTATTTCTGTCTAGTCAATTCTGGTGGAAAGCAGGAGAGAATTACCGCCTTTGACTTTAGTATTACTATATGTGTCTATGTTTATGTTTGGGTCACGGTCTGATGGTCAATATATTAGACGTCCGTCAGATACGACTAATTTCTTGCTATTAATACTGGTCTCTATTGATTAAACAAAAAAGCAATGTATATCATAAACTAGAGTGCAACGAAAGTCTCATTGAACACGTTTTATCTGTATGTACAAGCATGTATTCAAAATTATTCGTACGGCGTCATGTACACGGACTGTTAACCATGCAAGTGTTATTATTAAATTAGCCCATAGCCTGTCTCGGTGAGAAAGAAATCTTCGTTTTTGTTTGTGCTTTGTTTTTTTGCCTTTTTCTTGGGTTTTTTTTTTTTCAAACTGTTTTTATTTTCGTTTTGCTTTTTCATTCTCTGAAATAAGGTTAAAAACTAAATGTAAGAAGATGTTATGATTTTATCAGTGCATGTCTATAAAAAAGATAAACTCCAGGCAATTGTCTGTTATTTTTAAAGAAAAATAGTGATTACATCAAATAGCATGTAAGTGTATTCTGCCCTCGAGGTGATAATACTTACAATAAGAGTGATTACTTGGTGTATTTTGTCTCATTGAGCATAGGACTGTTTGCTGAGCGTCCTTTTTTTTTTAATGACCATCATCTTCAATCGACTGGTCTATATTCCCTTATAGAATTGTATATAAACGAACAATTTCCTTAAATAGGCATGTCCCACTGTTTATGTAAACTGGTGACAGCAATAGATGTTTCGCATCGCTCGACAACGTTTACTTCATTGTAGATTCGTGGCTTTGGGCGAAGCAGGCCACGTTTTATGTTCACTCTTGATAGCCTTAGTCTGTTTATCCGCAGGGCGCTGTGTGTCAAATGCAACGGGAATGGAATTGTATTAATCGAATAGGATATAAATGAAGCAGGGTTTCTAATGATTGTTTCGTTAAGGGGAAGGCGATGTAACACTTGGACTTAACGCGCATCAGACAAGGGTAGAGGTCTTGTGCTCTCACGGACGTCTCTGGGCAGCCCTCTCTGTCTTCAGGCGGATTGTTCACAGATACAAGATTAAATTCAACCTTTATTCAGAGAAGCATTTGTTTGAGACTGACTTAACCTTGGGAAGTATGCAATGCCTGGAGCCCATGGCACAAGCATCATTTAATATAAATGGAAAATTCATCTCGTGCCTCAGAAAATACGGAAAAGCTACCATTCCCTGTTTCTTTGAAAACATTCCCCAAGAATAACAGATTTAGCCCAGTGGATGAATAGTTATTCAGTCGTACTGTGTTTATTCGTGTACAACATGACATCGACGGCTTCTAACACTCTCCCGCACGAAGTAAGTTTAATCAATGTCAGTCTCAAATTTTATGATATATTTTAACATCTGTTTTTGTCCAGGTGTTTGTTATCTAAATATGGAAATAGGACTTCACGTATTATTATAATAATTCTTTCTCACAATATAAAGATATATAGATTGTCTGTACAATCAAAGCCTTGAAGTATATTGATAAAATTAGACTTTCTTGAGCTATAAAATTATATCATTTTCTCAAAGTATTGTGCAGTGTGCACCTATTTGGACTGTGCTTTAGGTTCAGATGATCTGCTTTATTTTAAGTCGGGATGTCAAATATATATACCGGAGTATATCTTCCGTGCGTTTAGCTTGTTAAGCTTTCTTAGTGTTTTGGCCATCTATATTAGTTTCTTACCACACGCTATTTTAAGCCGATGTGTACGAATAAACTCTGTAATCTACCTTTCTTTTAATTACGCTTCACAATAAATACAGACTGAGTGTTACCGAAAGCTGAGTAGACTCTTTTTTTTTTTGTTCAACTGTTGTGAGCCTTTATATTTATCACGGTCTTTTTTCGTTTAACCAAAAGGTAAGAAAAACTGAAGCTTTTTTATCTTTCGTTAATTGCTCTATTTTTCTAGCTATTACGTATTCAAACAATTGCTGGTTGCAATTTGTGCTTGTCTCATGAATATAGCATATACCCATGTTTTAACCGAAGGAAATTGTCTAAGCGTGAAATCTAGATGCTGCAGATATATCTACGCCAAATAAAATGAACGAGAGATTGATTGTATCGTTGAAAAACTTTACGTCAACGTTTATCAGTGTTATTGTTTTATCTGAGCTCATTGTTCAACAATCACACTTGAAAACATTTATGAACATAATATGTTATCTATTCCGAGAACACTGATTTTATGCAATATACATATTTTTTATTATGTTTGTTGGTAAAATACGCATTATATGTAATTAGTTAATACGTACATATAATTTCCGCGTCACATATTTTGTCGTATTAGCGTTATTAATTAATCGAGATTTCTTTTTTGTTCAATATTATTAGCAGTCTATTTTGAGCTACTCGTTGTCAGACTGGTTTGCCTGTGTATACTTTAGGAAGGGGATAAACACAGTTGAACTGAGTACAGCTTTTAGATGCGAGTTCATGTCTAGAATTCCAAACCTTGCTTATATATTGAAGCAAATACGTCGGCAATTGCTGCAATGCCTTCATCTTCATTCAACATAGGCGGATTGATCTGGTTTGTTTTACCTGTGTTGAATACGCACTGTGTTCGATGTTTTATACAGGTGTACAAAGTTGTATTGTCTTGTCTAAACTATAGCCATAGGCCAAATATGTTACACACCGAATATCTTCTTTTTTCTTTTCTTATTTAACATATATTTCCGGTCATATATCTATAGTGTTCAAGAATTTTTGTTAAAAATACAAAGACTATTCTACCATAAAGGGATCGCATCAGTGTCTCTCATTGTCGCTGTGGTGTCAGGCAAATAATGAAATGATAAGATCAAACATGGGGAGGCTGGACTTCTATTTATTGTGGAGAATGTGTATATCGTTTGATATTTTATTTTATTTTTTTTTTAAACCGCGATCAATGGTATTTCAGATATTTCACTCTAGAACTATCATCAAATTTTAAATGTTTTGCTGTATTGGGAAATAAATTGTCATCCGATGACGGGTACGAGCATACTTTAATCGTACGCTCGGTCGAAGGAGAACAATCATGAATGTATTCTCATGGCACTAATTTATACAGACCGAAAATAAAAACATTACATAATTTGGCTGCATGTCAAGAGCTTATACAGTCGTGTTAAATCACTAAAATACCGCCACGAATTACATACACACTTAGAAATAATGGTTCGTCGAAGGTTGTTAAGAAAAGACGATTGTGGTATGTGGAATCATTATAACAAAAACGGTTTGTTGATATAATGAAAAAAGGGAGAAATGCTAGGACCATTGATGGGAGGGTTCCATAGAGAACTATAAAGGGTTCCACCAAAGCCATTGCTGAAGAACCTTTAAGGGATCCATTACAGTCATATTTTCCTAAGAGGGTTGGATGGCTTATTTCAATTTTAGAGTTAGGTGCACGATTGGCTCATACCTTCTCGCGTTACTTGCCATGCACAGGCAGTCAGTCAACGTGTTATCTTTAACGTCGCATGAGGTTTTGCCTAGAAGAAATCATAATAAAGCCAGTAGTGCACCTTAATGCAATTTGAACCTAGTATGTCAGAGTAAAACGAAAAGCGCATGTAAATCATTGCCGTTTACAAAATGTAATATTAAATGTAAACTTATTGAGTCAATCATGGTATCTTACTCTTAGTTAAAGATTGTTGGAAAAAACCCTCTTTAAGATTCCGAAACACACATGCATGAATTTTTGTTCAAACTTAAAACTACAAACAGCGTACCGTCCAGTCTGAAGTCATTGAGTGAACCGCCTACATCAACTCCACCATGGTCGCCAGCCAACTCGTCATTATACATCATGTTTCATACGCAAGGATAGACATATTCAGCGCTGTGTGGACATTTCAAAGTTCCCATGTCTATGGATTTCAAATCATAACGTATATTTGGTCTAAACGTTATACAATACATTACAATGTACAATGTAATAATAATATAATGTATAGTATAACGTATAGATAGGTACAAACCGAAACATTTGAGCTTTTTTTTCTTTCTATTATTGTTTATTTTTCTCGAATATATTAGTGTCACACACTTAATAATTAAGATAAACACAATTAATTTTAATAACGTATTTTATTTACTATCACACGTTTAAAAGCCAAGTGACCGTGAACCAACTGTACGATTTTGTCAAATTTTGGACCAAATATAAATTGAAATAAATAACAATTGCACAAGTGTATTAATCTCCATTGTTTTACAACTAGTGTCAACGAAAAATGTACTTCTTAGGATAACATTTGAGAGTCAGGATTGTTTTTGTTTTTTTCAAACAGCTCCCCCTAGGGTCAAGAGGCGGACGAGAATCCGTGCTATAATCAGCACAATCATAGAATTTAGGATTTTTCGTAGCACCGTCACGAAATAAGGAGTCATCGGCTTAACCAGAAATTCCTGAACGCTGTGTTGCATAGACTTAGTCTTGTTGGGGCCAGCTGACGACACGCATTGAAAGCGGCGAGCAGATAAAATACTAATAAAAACTTGCTGACTTGCATAGATGTTTAAAACTTTAAACTATTGTTTTCATCAACCAGCAATCGCATTTCTCAAGTCCGTAATCTACCTGCAGTATAAGCCAGTTGTCTTCAAACGTTCAACTGCATTCAAACCTGTATGTTAACATTCTTGCCCGAGATGTTTCACCGTCTTGCGAAAACAGATACATGTAGCAAGCTCAAACTACGTATCACATGGACTTAAACAATGAATTCGATATTACCGGCTGCCCTGGCACCACGTGTTCTTGATTGTTCTTGTCTTGTATGGTCCAGAGAAGGAGGGGGTGGGGGTTTTAAACAAATCAGCATAGCGAATTCGCATGACAGTTCCTACTTGTGGGTCCTGCGCCAAACTCATCTCTGCCC
>JARFOD010086096.1:0-18618 GCA_031763545.1 Mopalia muscosa | reverse complement strand
CAACGTCAGTGAGCGACGTTCCTGTATTCAGCATGCCAATGGCACGTTCATCTTGAATGTTTGACAGTCATGGCATTGCAAATCAACGGATAATTTACTGTAGGAACTTGTTTTCCCGAGATGTCACTCCACTGTGCTAACGTGGACTCATTTGCACGTGTCTCATAAGGTCACGTGACTAGGAACACAAGGAAACATGCTTTATCCTTGATGTATGCTCGTACGAACTGCATGTTTGTGAACGTCGGAGTGGCTGTGTGTCATGATGTCTTTGACAACGCATTGACTCTACTAATAATAATAATATCTCTTGTATTAAGTTTCAATAAAATATTTGGAAATTTATGAGTGTGAAGTTTCTTTTTTAACTGAGTATATGCTATACGTTTTTATTGTCAAAGTCTTAGTATAAAGTAACCATGACCAGTAGCGCGTATAAGGCTACAGGTCACAAAAGCCAACGCTTTCTTTTAGCGAACCACGCGCAACCAAACTAGGTTTTATCTCCATTAAAACTAGATATACGCGTCAAACCGACACTAAACATATAACAATTCTGAATGGTTAAGATTAAATTCCGACAGTGGTTATCTTTTAATTCGACAGGCGTTATCACTTAACAAAACAGAATAAAGAAAGGCAAACTCCAAACAAGAATTGTAAACCTCTGCTGGCACGGTGGCTGGCTGCCTGTAGATGACAAGTAAAGTTAGGAAGTCCACAGAAAGCCAGTCGTGCACCTTACTCAAAGTTAAACAGCTATTTCTGGCGACACAGACATATAACAAGAATTCGGCGAAATATGTAATATGTTGTAATCATTTTGTAGTCGGAATACTGATAAACAGAAAATTATTATTTTACCACAGTACATGTAAATATTTATAGACTTTTTTGAGACAGGAAAGACATTGTTTAATAACAGTACATGTAAATATTTATTTGTTATTTTGGGAGAAGAAAGACATTGTTTTATCACAGTACATGTAAATATTTATTGGTTATTCTGAGAGAAAGCCACCCAATGTTTTATCACAGTACATGCAGATATTTATTAGTTATTTTGTAACAAAAAAATCGTTTTTTTAGCAGAGTGCATGTAAATTTTGATTGAAACTGTATATAATCCTTGTGTTAACATCGCTCAGGTAGTCAGTGTGACGCCATGTATATCATGCGAGTCAGGTGTCGCTTGAGAAAAAAAGGGCTGTTATTTTGTAGCCTGAATACTGATCAACAGAACATCATCATCTGACCACAGCACTTGTAAGTATTTATTGGCTTTTTTGGGAAAAGAAAGACGTTGTTTTACCACAGGACATGTAAATATACTCTCCCAAAAAAGAAACGCTACATTATTTTTTAATTTTTTATTTTTAACATCATTTTAAATACAGAAATTAGCATCACATTACATTGAAATTAAGGACTCTACCGCTAGTCAGGGTAAAAATTTTTGCTTTTTGTTTTTTTGCCTTACTGAAATCTCCTTTTCGTGATCTTGATAATGCAAAAAAATGTAGTTCAATCCCTACATACGCTTAGGTTGCTTTCTCAGCTTTCGATTTTTATGATTGAAATCGTTTATTTCTCGTACACTATTAGCGCTAAGTCTTTGAAATTTGGCACAGACAATCTTGAAGCCATTATCTAAATAACCGTCATGCAGCTTTTTATATTGATTTTCGTTTTGAAGATATTTAGCAAAGACTTTTTTAAATGCAGATTTTCATTTTTTTTATATATATTTTTTATCAATTGTTCAAAAACTAACTTGAATTTAGAAAACCCTATGACGGTTTTTTAGTTTAAATACCGGTCTACACAGACATGCAAGTTTGGAGAAAAAGTCTCAAACCATCTAAGAAAAATAAAAGTTACAAACAAGGGTCTGTTTTAAAAAATTATTTGACGTTTTTCTTAATTTTTGTCATTATAAAATAAAACGAATCATAATATGACATTATATTTAGAATCTTGAAATCCTCTGCTTTCTAAATATATATGATGTTAATATAATCATCCCTTGGAAATAACCGAAAAAGCCACTAAAATATAAGAGTCGCATTTTTCACGCCTGACTAGAGTCCTTAAACAACATTGATGACAACAAACACCAATCAATCCTGCAACCAGATTTTATCATTGCTGCGTTTCAAACTTAAAAGATAAAGATCGATGTTAACAGATGGTTGCATCGTATGAACGGAGCTTTATGTAAACTTTTCAATATTTTATTTAGAATTTTCCCAAATAAAACTTATTTAAAAACGGGGTTAAACGTCGTACGCAAGGATATTTCCCTTCACGGTCGCCTGGCCTAAGTGTTTGTAAGAGAAATAGGTTTTCGGATGAAGTGCTTCCCCTCAGTCATATCCTCTCATAAACTTTCTCTTCTCGCTGAAATCGGTTTTAGTAAAGAGCTTTTCCGCATTGATTTCTTTTGTAAACTGTTTCTGTATTTTACCGTAATTATTCCCCTAAAAACCAACGTTTTCCCTGTAGTTGTAACCCTTCTCTTGTTAACACTTTTGCGGCAGTATATTGTTCTTCTCAAAAAGCGGTTATCCATATTGAGCTCTTCTCTGCATGCCCTTTGTAACTAACTCATTGCTCATACAAGCGTTCTCCGCAGTATAACTCTTTCCTCGTACCCCATTAATATTTTCTCGTTAAGCATTACTCCTCAGTGTAATTCTTTTTTTAATTAACTCTTGGGTGTAGTACAACCATTTTCTCATAGACCGTTTCTTGTTAATGCAACTCGTTTGTCGTCAAGCTTATTTCCGCCGTGTATTATATTCTTTTCTGGCAAACATTTCTCTGCAGTGCAGCAGTAATGTCTTACTATACGCCGCGATATTCTTTTCTTTAAAACCTTCCTCTCTTTTTATCATAAATCCCTTTTTTGCAGTGCCCTTCACTTTTAAACCCATTTTGTACATTGTAATCTTTCACCAGTTCACTCCTTCTCAATGGAACTCATTTCCTTTAAACTGTTTCTCCGCTGTACAATTCTTAACTTGTAAATTCTTTCACCGCAGTGTAATTTTTTGCAAGGACGCTTGCGGTTGTTCTATCTGTTCACAGGATTGAGTGTCTGTCGGTAGGCCTATATTGGGAGAGTGTAACGTTGTGGCTCCGGCAATCGCTTGGGTGGATTTTACGAGGTTTCATCCCGGTTTTTCACCGTAACTAGGCAAGGCACATTGTGAAGTAGACAATCTGTCGTCATATAAGTGAAATACCCTTGAGTACGATGTTAAACACCTAATCAAACAAACAAACCGCTGCGGTTGAACTCTTTCCTCGTAAACTGTTTCTTCAACTTGTATGTCGGACCCACGACCGTGGCTTATGGGTGTAGCGTGAGTCTGTGCGCTTATACTAATCCTACTCCAATTTTCCGTTACCGAGATCGAGTCCCGTCTGTCGACCACCAGGTATATGAGTGAGTCACACAACGTGGCTCATCATTCCCGGGGATGGTTTTTACAGGTTTCCTCTCGTTTTTCAGCCGTAATACGGCCAGGAACAGTGTGAAGTGGACAATCCGCCGTCATATAAGTGAAATACCCTTGCTGAGCTATTCTTTTCTCGTAAGCTTTTTTTACCACAATGTAATTCTTCTTTCGTACAACGTTCTTCGTAGTGAAATTTTTTTCTTAGACCTTTTTCCACTGAGTAATTCTTTTCTCGTGAAGCGTTAATTTCCCCCACAATGTAATTAACGCATACGCTTTCTCTGCGGTGGATGTTTTTGTTTCATAAACTTCTTTTCCGCAGTGTTATTCTCTTAAAGTAAAACCTTTCTTCGCCATTCAATCTTTTTCTCGTGAACCCATTCTCGGCAGTGTAATTTTTTTCTCTTAAACCCATTCTCCGCAGTGTATTTATTTCTCGTTAGCCCATTCTCTGCAACTTTATTAATTTCTCCTAAACTCATTATCCACAGTGTGATTTCTCGTATGCCAATTTTCTGCAGTTTAATTTATTTCTCGTAAACCTTTCTCCATATAGTGTATTTATTTCTCTTTAACGCATTCTCTGTAATGTTTCTTTTTCTTAAACCCGTTCTGCGCAACGTTATTTATTTCTCGTAAACCCATTCTCAGTTATGTAATTTATTTCTGGTAAGCCCATTCTCCGTCATGTAATTTATTTCTCGTAAACCCATTCTCCGTAGTGTATTTATTTCTCTTAAACCCATTGTCCGCAGTGTATTTATTTCTCGTAAGCCCATTCTCTGCAACTTTATTAATTTCTCCTAAACTCATTATCCCCAGTGTGATTTATTTCTCCTATGCCAATTTTCTGCAGTGTACTTTATTTTCATAAACCTTTCTCCGTAGTTTATTTATTTCTCTTAAACCCATTCTCTTTAGTGTAATTTATTTCTCTAAACCCGTTTTCGGCAGCGTTATTTATTTCTCGTAAACCCATTCGCCGTCATGTAATTTATTTCTCGTAAACCCATTCTCCGTCATGTAATTTATTTATCGTAAGCCCATTCTCCGTCATGTGTTATTTATTTCTTGTAAACCCATTCTCCATCATGTAATTTGTTTCTCCTAAGCCCATTCTCCACCGTGTTATTTATTTATCTTAATACCATTCTCCGTCATGTAATTTATTTCTCGTAAACCCAATCTCCTTAGGTTATTTATTTCTCGTAAACCCATTCTCCGTAGTGTATTTATTTCTCGTAAACCCCTTCACCGTCATGTAATTATTTCTCGTAAGCCCATCTTCCGTCATGTAATTTATTTCTCGTAAACCCATTATCCCAGTGTTATTTATTTCTCGTAAACCCCTTCCTTGCGGTGTTATTTATTTCTCGTTAACCCGTTCTCCGTCATGTAATTTGTTTCTCGTAAGCCCATTCTCCACCCTGTTATTTATTTCTCCCATTCTCCGTCATGTTATTTATTTCTCTTAATCCCATTCTCCGCCATGTAATTTATTTCTCGTAAACTCGTTCTCCGTAGATTATTTATTTCTCGTAAACCCATTCTCCGTAGTGAAATTTATTTCTCGTAAACCCATTCTCCGTAGTGTATTTATTTCTTGTAAACCCCTTCTCCGCAGTGTTATTTATTTCTCGTAAACCCATTCTCCGTCATGTAATTTGTTTCCCCTAAACCCATTCTCCACCGTGGTTATTTATTTCTCTTAAACCAATTCTCTGTCATGTAATTTATTTCTCGTAAACCTATTATCCGTAGGTTATTTATTTCTTGTAAACCCATGTTCCGCAGTATAATTTTTTTTCTCGTGAGCCCTTTCTATGAAGTGTAATTTATATCTCCTAAACCCACTCCCAGCAGTATCATTTATTTCTTGTAAACCCATTCTCTGCAGTGTAAATTATTTCTCGTAAAGTCTTTCTCTGCAACGTAATTGTTCTCTCGTAAACCGTTTTTCGTAGTGTTATCCTTTTTCTTGGTCCGTGTTCCGCTGACATTTTTTTTCTCAATTAGCCCTTTCACGGTATAGTGTAATTATTTTCTTGTAAATCTTTTCCCCAAAATGCATGTGATTATGTTATCGCACACCCTTTCTCCGCGGGGGAATTTGTTTTTTGATAAACTGTTTTTTCTCCGCCTTCATTTCTCGTAGGCCCATTTTTCATCGTTTTATTATTTCTCGTAATCCCATATTTCGCCATGTAATTTATTTCTCGTAAACTCCTTCTCTCCAGTGTAATTTATTTCTGTAGGCACATTCTCTGCTGTGTTATTTATTTATCGTAAACCCGTTCTCTGCCGTGTAATTTATTTCTCGTAAACTCCTTCTCCCCAGTGTAATTTATATTCTCTGCAGTGGAATTTATTTCTCCTAAACCCATTCTCCGCATTGTCATTTAAATCTCTTAAACCCGTTCTCCGCAGTGAAATTTATTTCTAGTAAAGCCATTCTCCACGGAGAAATTTGTTTCGCGTAAACTCATTATTTGCAGTGTAGCTTTTCTCTAAACTTTTTTCTCGAATGTGGAACTCTTTCCTTGTACACCGTTTTACAACAATAAATATTTCCTTTCTTTCAAAATGTTTCTTCGCGGCGCTTTATCTTTTCTCGAAAGTGTTTCTCCGTATAGTGTAATTTTTTTCTCGTCAATTCTTTCCCTGTTCTGTAATTCTTTTCATGTAAACTGTTTTTCTGCAGTGTAACTATTTTCACGCAGACTATAGCTTATTCTCTGCAGTGTAACTCTTTTGTCGTAAACGCCTTATCCGCAGTGCAGCTGTTTTCTCAAAAACTTTATCTTTGTAATTCATGTTGCCCGTTTCTTTGTTTTGTTGCCAGTGTTTTCGAGAGGGTGGTTTCCTTCGCACATTGGGCCGACACTTTGTCACATAAGTGAAATACCTTTGAGTACGACGTTAAACCCCAGTTAAACAAATAATCGCAGTGGTAATTGCCTAGTATATGCTTTACCATGCAGTCGTGTCACTATTTTCTCGTAAAACCTGTTCTGCGCACACACTAACCCAATTACTCGCAAAGCCTTTCTTCGCTATGTAACTTTCGCGACAGTTGCGGCGTGTTAGGCTCATTCTGACGCACAAACAGTGAATTGTATATTTTGTCTGGTTTTTTTTTAAACTTGAGCTGCACCGTTTCTCTGGAAGATCTTTTCTTTTCTTTTTTTTTAAATCCATAAAACATTGTAATAGTTTGGAATCTTGTACTGCTGAATACAAACGTCACTGGAGGTATTCCTGATTCCATTGTGCTATTTGTACACGACCTTTCTTCAGTATCGAGTTTAATATATTTTTTTTATCTATTAATTCCAGGTTCACAAATGTTTAAGCCAATCACAATTTTGATACGAACTTCAATCAAAGACATTTTTTGCCAGAAATATTCTTTATGTCCAATTTCTCTACATTTCTCTTAAAACGATCTCTGAAATGGGATTGAAACGTTGTGAAAATAAACCAAGAAGTTGTTATCCATGTGAATCTCTTAAAGTTATAATTTCTCTGTTTTGTAAATTTGCCATATTTCTGTTTTACATTTTCAATTGTCGAGAAAATTACCATCACACTCGACACTAGTCTTGCCCTACTCTTCTCTACAGCAACGGTATTTTTTGTTATGTTTTAATGTTCAAACAGTAGAAACATTGAATGTGACGTCCTTGTGAGCTATTACATTGACGGAAATCGTTGTTTTTTTTGTTTGTTTTGTTTTTTCAATCGCTTCCTTTTCACCGATAGGTGTCGCTTTAATGAGCGCAAAAACACGAATGTTTTTCTTCTTATTAACATAATATTTATAACTAAAATTCAACGTATTAAAACGGACACAATTATAGCAGAATGGTTATTAAAGGAATCGCTCTTTACACTTCAGCTTGAGATCGCTAAAGAATAAGAATAATTTAGTATAGAGGTCAAATTAAAACATCTACGGCGCAAATCCATCCTTATTGTCCAATTTATTACGTTACTGTTTACTGCTAGTGTATATGAGGGTTTGTAGGCTACATGTATGACATGGACGGAAAGAAAATGTTTTGGTAAACAGTAAACTATACAACAGATATGGGAAAAGTAAAAGGCCGACAACATATACAGAAGAAGCGGATCCTACAAGGAGCACGATATCATTATTTTCGTGACATGAGAAATGTGAGTTTAGGAAAATTATAATGTTTAACGACCATAAGCGTTGTGCGTGTGTCCCTCTGTTGTCACTATTATTTGAGAGATAACTGTCAAAGCATTGCATAACTGATCGAGCTCTCATTCTATCAGACAAAATCAGCTCTGATTAAAATATATTTTGAGTACTCCAAACGTTTGAACAAAATAAACGCAGAATACAAAGATATTTTTCAATATTTCTTAAATTTTGGTCGATTTTGTTTCAATTTAATGTTAATCAATGATAGAATACCAATTATTATATTTTGATAATGACAAGGTGTGCCCAGTTGATGTCTATGACTGAATTAGTTATAGAACTGATGAAAATTAAAATCCAGTTTGTATTTATATTGTTGATAGAAAAATGTTAGGATCTGTGGCTGTTGCCGCATGATTATTAAGAACTAATAAACGTGTTTTTTTATTGTCATAGGTAATACAGCCGCAGTGGACTCTGTAAAGACATACCGATCTGCGAAGCATTCGGGAGGTACAGGACATAATGTATTCATCAATGATATAACTGAGGAACAATATACAAGAAACTGTTGCTTCAGCAGACGAGACTGTAGTATTTATTAACTGTCCTACACAGAGTTAATTATGCTGTAGTTCTGTGCTTACTGTTTTAGTTTACCGCTGACGTCGATTATCCCGACACCATGGGTGGTAGGCCTATATCTCCAAAAGTAAAGAGCTTGGAACATTAGAGTGTCTATCGCAAAAAGTAAAGAGCTCGGCACAATGGAATGTTAATCGCAAAAAGAAAAGAGCCCAGCACAATTGAGTGTTTATCGCCAAAACTAAAGAGCCCGACACCATGGGTGGTATATCGGCGAAAGTAAAGAGCCCTACACCATGGGTGGTGTACCGGCGAAAGTAAAGAGCCTGACACCATGGGTGGTATATCGGCGAAAGTAAAAGAGCCCGACACCATGGGTGGTATATCGGCGAAAGTAAAGAGCCCAACACTATGGGTGGCGTACCGGTAAAAGTAAAGAGCCCAACACTATGGGTGGCGTACCGGTAAAAGTAAAGGGCCTGACACCATGGGTGGTGTACCGGCGAAAGTAAAGAGCCTGACACCATGGGTGGTATTTGGGCGAAAGTAAAAGAGCCCGACACCATGGGTGGTATTTGGGCGAAAGTAAAAGAGCCCGACACAATGGGTGGTATATCGGCGAAAGTAAAGAGCCCAACACCACGGGTGGTATATCGCCGAAAGTAAAGATCCCGACACCAAGGGTGGTATATCGGCGAAAGTAAAGATCCCGACACGAAGGGTGGTATATCCACACCAGTAAAGAGCCCGACACCAAGGGTGGTATATCGACAGAAGTAAAGCGCCCAACACCAAGGGCGGTATATCGACAGAAGTAAAGAGCACGACACCAAGGGTGGTATGTCGACAGAAGTAAACAGCCCGACACGAAGGGTGGTATATCGACAGCAGTAAACAGCCCGACACCAAGGGTGTTATGTTGATAGAAGTAAACAGCCCGACACGAAGGTCATCACTTTTGAGGTAAAAGCGACAAAGATGATGTTGATGTTTTCATCTGTTTAACTTATAAGCATCAAAGACGGTTGATGTTGTTGTCATCAATTTAACGTAAAAGTGACAAAGACGGTTGGTGTTTTCATCACTTTAACGTAAAAGTGACAAAGACGGTTGATCTTGTCATCACTTTGCGTATAAGCAGCAAAGACAGTTGGTGTTGTCATCACTTTAACGTAAAAGCTACAAAGACGGTTGGTGTTGTCATCATTTTAACGCAAAAGCGACAAAGACGGTTGATCGTACTATCACTTTAACGCAAAAGCGACAAAGACGGTTGATGATGTCATCACTTTAAAGTAAAAGTGACAAAGACGGTTGATGTTTTCATCACTTTAACGCAAAAGCGACAAAGACGGTTGATGTTGTCATCACTTTAAAGTAAAAGTGACAAAGACGGTTGATGTTTTCATCACCTTAACGTAAAAGCGACAAAGACAATTGTTAATCTTGTCATCGCTTTAACGTAAAAGCCACAAGGACAATTGATCTTGTCGTCACTTTGAGGTAAAAGTGACAAAGACGGTTGATTGTATCATCACTTTAATGTAAAAGCTCGAAAGACGGTTAATTTTGTCGTCACTTGGACAAAAAGCGACAAAAAAAGTTGATCTTGCTTAACAAAAGGATTCAGGGCAGTTATCTTGTTCTCGCATTTCGCAACAAATAGCGAGAAATAAATATTTATTTTTTCTTCACGTTCACCTTTGGATCGATGACATAACAGATTCATCAAAACACATATAACCAGTTCTTCACATTATCATCAAAGCGAAATCAATATTTTATTCGCTTTTCAGATTATCCATAAATTCTAGAAAAACAGCTAATTTGTTGTCAATATACCTTCTCAATGCCTACTCCCTTGCTCTATCTCAAACGATTACCTCCATCAATCGAGTCAACATGCACCGATTTCATAATACAACCTAAGTTGCATAGGACCCTTGTTTTAAGGCTGACTTTAACCGTCAATGGATTGTTTTACATTTCGCCATTTTACTCCTCAGCAACTATGATTTTTTTCCACACCTGTACATATACATGTATTCTTGGTAGTATAGTTAAAGGTGGACAAGCAATATGTGAATTTTTTGTTTTTGAATTATTGTTATGTAATAATAAATGTAAAGTAAACTATCTTTGCATCAACATATATTAAATAAACCAAAATCGGTCATTCAGTTTTTTCTTCTAAATAGTGGGTAATATGTTAGAAAGAAAACATTGAACTATTTAAAAAAGAGAAATTTCAACTTCGTATAAAGGTATCTCAAGATATTTATTTAAAATTGTTTAGATTAAGTGGGCAAAGAAGCATTTTGTATGTGCAATTATAGCTGAAGAGTGTATATAGGCATTCCCTACACTGTATAAATATTTTAAATAAATGAAGAGAGAACTATTTACTTGCCTCCACCGGGTTACAGGCCCAACACTCTATACCGACTGAGCTACAGAGGCTCACGGCAAAGTGAGTCTCGAATTCTTACCCAGTGATTTGAAAAATGTCTTTATTTGGTTTTCAAAACAGCATTGTTTGAAGTCATGTAGCCTAGTCAAATGTTATCATTTATCAAATTAAGACTCTCCAAATTTATTTCTTAACCGTCTTTCTTTTTTCTTTTTTTTTCATAAAGAGTAGCACCTGGACTTTAAAATAATGTTTAAAATACTAAAAAAAATATGCCAAATTTTGAAAGTTCGACAATAAGACTTTACGTTATGCGGTTCGATTGCGTGGGTTCCCATGATATGCGTTTAAAGAAGGCCTTGCCCACACGTGACGTTGCAGGGGTCGCGCAACGACCCCCGAAACGATATAGGGATATGAAATAGATATTCCGGTATGGAAGTGAAAAGTCAAAATGAAATGGCGACGATACATAATTATAAAAAAATAAATTAAATTGTATCTTCCAAGCTTTCGGAGGTTACCATCTCCTCATTTCCTCGTTGTTATCCGATGTTAATTAGGCCTATACATAAAAACCATATACACATTATTTAATTGCATTTGCCATTTCTCTGACGATGGAGATAGTTACATCAGAAAATATAATTTTATAATTATGTGTCAAATATTTTTGGGGGCTCTTTCGTTGGTGTGAGAGGAAACAAGATGAAACAATGTCCACATCAATAAGAAAAAGGGATGACCTAGCGCAGTAGCGTACCTTTAACGAGAAATATGTAGGCCCCTACATCTGATTTTTCTCTGTTTTTTTTTAAAATATTTTTTATTTTTTTTTTAAGATACACCGAAAACAATGACTAGTATTTTACTTACCTGCAATATTTCTTTTCTGGTGGTTATTTAATCTTAGTATTGCGAAGGGAGATAACTCGGGCTAGAAACTCTAATAAAACTGTATTTAAACGTCAGGAAAAAACAAGGTGTTGAATAATTGTGACTTTTTCATCTGAAAAAAGTTTAGAGAAAAATCCTTTATAGGTATTGAGAGGCCGGCGATATATAGCGGCGGATCGATTTCCATCCTTAACGAAGGGTAGAAATAGGCGGGACGTATTAGCCCTATTCGTTGTGCCAACCTTTCACAAGCTATACAGTATCCAAAATATATGTATTTTTGAATAAGTGAAGAGAAAAATTGCTTCCCTCAACAGGGATTCAAACCCCGGACCTTTGTGTTACAGGCCCAACACTCTACATACTATATACAAATATGAGAATATATAATTGCGTGTTACTTTGAAATAATGGCGCGGGTTTAACCTTTAATTTCATCATGTCTAAATATAAAGCCCACGTGTTTTGAGCTCTCGTATATATATATATATATATATGTGTGACTTAAGAGCGGTTTGTTATATATGTTAATCGGACTCGTCACGTAAGTTTGGAGTACACCATTTGTACATACGTGAAATACACCTATAGGCACGGCATAACATACCAATCAATTTCGAATTGGATTACGCTTCAGTCATATATAGGATACATTCCACTCATTCGATACACTTGAGAATAACAAAGTAAGTATATATTTAAGACCATATTCACTTAAACATAGTGTGGAAGAGCTTTATTAAACGTTATATTTATCCATTTATCCCGCTCTAGGCAAAATTATATTCCGTTATTAGATTGCATAACACTTACCCGGTTCAACTTGTATGACACGGTATGCGTATATCGTCATGTATGACACGTGTTATTGTGGAATATGACGTTTGTGTACAGTAATCGGATGTGTAGTCTTCACTTACCCACCATACAAATGTATGAATGAATAAAACTTATACAGATCTTGTTATTTAAGATTAACTGGCAGCTGTTTATATCCCCAGTCACGTGTTTGTTTGGTTAGTCGGTACTGTCATGTATCGATAGATATACCGGAAGTCATTGTCTTATACACAACGTGTTTGCAGCCACAGAATCATATACATCCAAAATCCTATGAACAGTGTAATATATATTTGTCTATAGATATTAGGGAAGCATATACGATGATCAATGCAATGGCGTTATCGTTTTGCTCACAATAACACAGTATATGAAAACATTGTAATTTTACAGTTCCAGAATATCATTTGAAAAAAATCGTCTTAAATCAAACTAAGCTTATATTCTTAATACTAGTACCGTAAACGGGGCGACTTTGAACGCTTTTTTTGGTGTTTTGTAAAATTTTCAATATTTATTAGGCCTATGACTTGAGATAAAATATTAGTTATTCAAAATACCTCCGGGTGTCTGACGTTCCAGTTTAAAAAGTTTGGCTTAGAAAAATTAATTTCTTCACCATTCATTTTTTTAAATTGTGTGTGTTTAAAGTCACCTCGCCTCGGGGTTGACTTTGAACAGTTCCCTAATTTGACCTTAAAAGTTTAACTCCAATCAGGGGTGCTTTGAACACCTGCATAGTGTTTACTAAAATAACACAAATATCCCTAATTAATTTTAGTCAGCTAAACCAATACTTTATTCAAAGTTTAGGAATACAGACATCAAAATTTACTGTAAACGTAAAAACAAAATATGTTTCTCATCTGGAAACATGGTGGACGAAACATTTAATCCTTCAAATGTTCAATCAAAATAAGAGTACATTGAAATACAATGCATTCAATATAATTGCAGAGCCCCAAAAAATAATTCACGATTTCCTTGCATATGTATCTTACCGTTCAAAGTCACTCCAACATCCGTTTTTGGCAACCTAATCTAAACTTAGTCAAAGAACGGGAAACGTTTTATTGTATATTGTAGCCAATCATATACTTGATGCATACACATCAATATCCACCCCAGTGGTCTGAAATCACTATGGTAACCATGTATTAGTTTCTGTGTTAAAATTTGCATTACTGGTTTGACATCACAAAAAAAAACAAAATATGACAGTTGGAAGACAAGACTATAGCCTATTATATACATTAATACTTCACCTTCATAACCACTGACAATTCTGTTTTTCTTCCACAAAATCAAAAGCTAATTTGAATAAACAAGTAATATAATGCAAAGTTTTCAAAGTAACCCCACTGTTCAAAGTAACCCCGTTTTACGGTACCACGGGTCGATCATATAGTTGTATCTCACCAAGTGCCACCAAAAACAAAAACGGTTGCCATTATTCGCTAAGTGTGAATACACTAACTGACAAACAATCTCATGTATATAGGCCTATAACTTAAAACTGGGAATGCCGCTTCAAATGTTTTACAATGCATGCATGGGAAGCATATTTCGCGATATTCAATCATGTAGATTTCTGAACACAAAATAAATACATTTAGACATTAAATTCATATTTGAATTGGGCCTCATAATGCAATAATGGATGGGATTACAATAACATTCTATACCCAAATGAAATTCCACCATGAGTGGTATTGCGCGTTTAATGATATTTTGTCAATAAATACGACAGCCATTGATTTCTTTCATCTTATATTCTAAGCGCAGATATATGAAGGAAATAAATTTACTGCTAGCATTTAGCTCCAAAAACAGTCAGGATTGCTTTCCATCGAATTGCGTAAATCAATATTTTCATGACCTTTGACGAAGAAGCTATATTCCTTATAACAGTTGGAAAAGGTGTGTTGACCGGGATTGTGGGTTTATTTGTGCAGAATGAGCTTTAAGCGCCTGGGAACTTACTCCTATTGTTTTATCAAATTTGTTGGCATATTACAATATTCCTCGCGGTGAATTTAAGTCTACTCTTATAATAGGATCGTAGTTGTAGGAATTGCGTAGTTTACTGGCATTTCCTAGTTACTCAACTATTAACCGGTATTATAAGTATATCCGGCAGACGCCCAATACAAAAATCCATGTACACCATAGAGAGTAGGTCTATATCCTATATAATTGTGTTGATGTAAATAGAAAAACGTACATTAAAAGGCTTGAATGGATTACAATGAAGACATAACCTCGTAAGTATATCTAAATGTGTACGGGTGGTGCATGAATTTGCCTTTAATGCACCCGGAAGCCAGCAATCGAATGTACAGCGCACGTTATTTCGGACGGCACTGAACCCATCGTGACAAGTGTTTTTTTTCCTGCACACTGATAAACATAGACCGGGTTATGTACACATTTAAAACGTAAATCCCCCATAAGAGTGGAAGGTGGGTAACATTTACGCAAAGGTCATGCATAGAAGTGGAGAAGGTACAGCATTTACGAAAATGTTTTATACGAGTGGACAACGTTTACACAAATTTTCCATAAGAGTGGAGAGGGCAACATTTACACATATCTATGTTCCATAAGAGTGAATCTGCAAAAACACATATATTGTTAAATTGACATTATCAAAAGTGTTACCAATCACAACACTTTCGAAACTGCTAGAATTTAGTTTATTGAAAGTAGGGGACTTTTATAATTGAAAGTAAATAGTCACAAAACATATTGCAGCAGCCATCAGGCACCTCTATTGAAAGGAATTAGCTGCCTCCGTCTACCAACAACAGCAGGATGTGCTCTCGGCTAATTTGGCTTTGTTGTTTTCCTGCCGCTGCCAAATGTAACAGACATTTCATCAGTTGATGGAATACAACTACCGACACTTTAAAAAAAACAAAATGAGTCATTTATCAAACAAAAAAATATATTTAAAGCTTAAACAAACATATATATAGACCTGGCATACACTTGTACCCGTATAAAGAGGAGAAAAATATAAAAACTGTTAACCAGATTAAGCCCCAATCAAATAATCAAATCAAATCAAAATGTTGACCCACGTTATGCACATTTTCATTTTTGTAAGCAGATGGACTTTCTCGAAACAATGCCTTTGTCCCAACAGGATACGGATAGGCTACACAGCTTCTAAAAAACAGTGTTAAATTTAAAGTTCATTTTTAATAGTATAACATATATAATGTATCCTACTCTCAAATTAAAATTGCGTACCGAAATTCTAAAACAAAATGTACTATTTTGATGCTTATCTATCACGGCCGAATGTAGAGATTATACCCCAGTAACTATAGAATCTGGCGAGGGGTTGGGCCGACTGCGCAGTAATGGGGAATTCCCGGTGCACACGACTCTTTTCACAGCCTCGATCTGAATATTGGAGTTGAAGGTCACAGTACTTCCCAAGTGCCACGGAACGCGGTCGTCACTTTTGAACACATTTGATAGTCGTATTGGTTTAATGTAAGTCAACTTACAGGCATTCGTGCAAACTTTATTTGTATCACTTTTGTAATATCATTGAGACACAATTCTTAATGCCAACTTAATAGAAATGCAGTTCCAGAATAGGTTCTGTCGTTTGCTAAATGGGGAATCCCCTAAAGCCTCGTTTTGATCTGTTTTTGATGCACGTGACCTTATTATAATGTTTACGTAAATAAATACATGCGCTTGTTTCATAGTACTAGGGGTTACCATAAACATATATTAAATTGTAATCCCAGATAATATGAAGAAACATTTAATGTATTTGGTAAAAAATCTTATTCATTTGGCTAATGTAGGTTAAATTATTTAGCCATGGGCCTACCCATTTTCTGTTTGTTGGTGTTTATGATAATGTATTAACCTACATTGTAGGTAGGCTCTGCAGGAATGTTTCTAACCTTTTGATTTTAGCAAATGCTTTCATATTTCTGCAATTAATCTTCCAATACTGGAATACAAAAAAATAACCTTCATTTAATTAAACAATCTTATTTTCTTCTTGAACATTTAAAACAATCACTGGACGTGCATATATTCATCATCAATCATCTCTCATGAGTACTCTACAGCACGTACCCCTCCCCCTGTCCCCACATTTGGTATGATGTATCTGACTTAGTCTAGAACTGTCCGTCTGTCCCCTAAGCTTCAGTGGCTTAATAATAATAGGGACTGGGTACCAGATAAAACTGATTGTCACATGATCCCCAACTTTTCTCAAACATCCATGCAAGAACATAGCTCCATCCACATTTATATGAAGCATTTTTTTTCCCCAAGCTTTCAACACTAGATAACCAAAACAGATTGAATAAAAGTGTTAAGTTCATAGGTGATTGGAATTAAATACAATTATATTTTAAAACCAGAAAGTTCATCAAATTGCGCTGTATTAATCAGAATTTCGCTGAGCACAGGCATCTTAGAAAGCTTACAATGCCCAGATGGTTATAGTCTAGCATGGAGAAGATCATTCAGGAATGACAGACTTAAAGGTATACCAACCGAAAAACGAGTGAAATTACGTACATTGTTTGTTTGAATGAACAACCCTTACGTAAACATATTACTGAGAAAAAGTCTTTGTAGACTGACATTTTTAAAAAGCACAGAAAATCAGAGCTTTTCCCTAAAATAATGAAATGAGGTATCAGGGGAGTCAAGGTTATTCATTTCTCTTTTACAGGAAAACTGCAAGTCATTATTTTTTAAAAAATACATATTCTATTATAAAATTAGATTATCAAATAAAATGATCGATTGGTCACCTGAGATTGTTTCAAGATGATCGAAAAATTTATCATCTGACACTGAAACCAGTGGATCAATTTATGTATCACCTCAGTGAATGCTATTTCAGGGCCTGAAATTAAGGGGCAAGTAGCTGATTGGCAACAAGCTTTGTGGTGTGTTGTACTGTAAGTTTACAAGTGATCTGTGCACGGTCACCAGGTTAAGAGTCCTGTGCTGGTATTCCATTGGATCTTTGTCCATTAATTTTGTCAGTGACCACTTAAGGTACGAACTCCATCTTCAGAGTGAAGTAACTCCAATATCTTAAGACCCTAATCAAACAAACCAGTTATATCAGTTATATATACCTGTAGACAGAGTTTCTTGAACTTACATATATGGTTAATTATTAAATAATCAAATATTAATTGAATATGATTTCAGAGAGCACATGTTCCCATGATGTGGAATTAGAGGTGAAATGGCTGGGCAAGTTAGAGTTGAAGCAGATATCCCAGTGATATCTGGTTCGGACACTCACAAAACCTCTGCCGTGATATCAGCCCCTCAGGACCTGGATACTAAAGACAGCAGTCTTGTTGAGTCACTGAGGGAACAACTGTGCCTATTACGAGCAGAAAAAAACAGACTCGATGGGAAACTCCGGGGCTACCAAACATTGAGTAAGAACAATGTTTATTAAAAATTTGAAATTTAAAAAAGGCTCTTAAAAGAGCATTTTATATGTTCTCTTGCGACTCACATAAAGGGCTCATTTTCTGATGTTAGACTTCTATACCATCGTTCTTGTTGAACAATTGAAGTAATATTTTGAACCATTCATGAGTCTGAGTTGAATTCCTCTTAAAATTTCAAATGAGATATAAGAGATATCTTTCAGAACATGGATAATGAAGACTGTAGTATTAAGTACTCATTAAACTGTTATAATCAGCCATGAAAAATAGTTGTCAGATGTCATAATTTGGTACACTGAAATTAAATTTTTCAGTTTTTTGTTTTGTTTATTTTAGACGAATTATTTCAAGAAGCAAAGGAGGACTGTTTTCATCTCCATCAGCAAAACTCTGAGCTGTCTAAGAAATTAAAAGAAATGGATGAAAAGGTATTTAATATCGAAGCCTCTCAAAGTATATTACTTATTTATCAAGCGGTTTTTAACATCAACAATGGAGAATGGACAGGGAAAAGTGTAGTGTGAAACCCCCCCAAGCATTGACATTTCCATTGCCTCTCCTTTCCTCTGTTGAATCTCAACAATCAACCCGCACTGAATGATTGACTGTGATGTTATAACATATAGATGTACTTGTAAAGCATCATTGTCCCTCTTTATATCTTTTTAGCCACAGTCATTCTGACTGTGGGCTATTCTCATCACTCTCCGTGGTCCGTCCGTCCGTCCGTCCGTCCGTCCGTCCGTCCGTCCGTCCGTCCGTCCGTCCGTCCGTCCGTCCGTCCGTCCG